>JAVJIF010013176.1:0-129912 GCA_038442645.1 Agave tequilana
TGATATCTACCTGATAACTATATTGTCCATATTACCATAATTGTTGGAAAAATATTATATACGGTAACAACACCCTCATGTTATACTTGTTATATGTCCTGTTATACTGGTATTCAGTTCACTGACATTATATATCTTGTTCTACCAGTATCCTGATTACACATGTTGATATTGTTACCCACCGAGTTATCTCAGTGGTCTAGGTAACATGCACATTAGATAATCTTGATAAACTAATGACATGATATTAAATAACTTACACTAGAATTGGAGAAATAGATGGAGGAGACAGCGTCTGTATTTTGGGTGGACCTAGAATATAGATTGCGCAACCGAAAGAGGGTTCCACTGCAGGGTTCCCATAGGGTGACTGGCACCCCGTCTTGTTCCTGTTCCTGACTACCTAGCGGTAGGGCCTGGTTCAGCACCAGGAGTCTGGGCCATGGTCCCGGGTATGTACGGGATCTACCTAAAGCATGGACTGTCATCAACCGATCAGTTTCAATAACTTAGGACCCTGATTGACATGTGTAATAGGCATAGTATGGGATGCGTCTATTACAGGTGGCATTTGGTGTTCGCTGACATAATTAATAATGATAAATTGTTAATGTATTGTGACTGACCGTGTCCACCCGACGATACGTATATATAACTATGATAAATATATGATTGTACACATGACCGAATTGTATACCAGACTAGTGATATATGTTAAGTTACACATCTTGAGATTAGTGGTTAGGATACCAGTTATATATCGTTCATAGTTTTTTCTTGACATTGATTATTCTGTTATCTTTCATCTCAGTTATCGTGTTGTTATTACTTGCATTGTTATTATGCACGAACACCTTTCCCTTGTGCACGCGCTCATTAGGTCACTTCTGACGACCCTGAATTCGCACGTCCAGGATTTTTGGACACCTTCTATATTATTCAGGTGTTCATGTGATCGTATGCTTCCCGAGGAGTTGGAGTTTCTCTTTTCTTAATTATAGGTATTCTTGCTCTTTTATTCATGTTATTTTCTGATTCTATCTATATCGTATCAAGTTGTCATTTCTTTCCTTTATTCATCTACTATCATTATGTTAGATATTTATATGTCATATTGCAGTAATATTGATTTATCGTAGTAGATTTTATAACTTGTTCAGGCTACTTTAGGCTTAGTGCATGTGTGGGGGATATTTTTCTCGCGTATATACGTTGCCGACTCTCGTCGCAACTCCATTTTCACGTATTTTGGGAAGCAGGACGTAACAGGGTTTTCTTTGTATCAGAGCCATGTTTACTCAAGGAGGACCTAGTTCTTACGGTACCTGAGACAAGTAATATTTATATTGCAATATACATATTTGTCCATACGATGATATTGACTCCATTTGGAATTGATCGTCCTCCCTTTTGGAATCCATCTCTTGAATCATTTGATATCCCTAATTCTAACTTTTCTTTAGAGTAATCTTTGCTCCATCTTGATACTGATTCTTCTTCCTGATTTATTTCTTGATTTTGTCTCTTGAAATTGGTCACTCCATTCTGAAGCCGGTAACAAAGATCAGAGTGCGCAGCGGAAGCGAGTGGACCCATGATACAGTAGGAAGTAGCATGGAAGTGTTATCTCCTCCCTGATCATGATTTTCTATCATTCCCTGCTTTATCGAAATTTCGAGGATGAAATTTTTATAAGGTGGGTAGAATGTAATATCCCTGATCTAAAATACTGTATTTTTTCTAAAATATTTATTTTACTGATTATTTTAGTATTATTTATTAACTTGATTTATAGTACAAATTATTTTAAGATGGTAAATGATATTTTGGCCTTATATTTATATTTAGCATTATTAAGTATTATTATTTTAATTACTAGCAGGTATTTTTTCATTACTATGTTGCTGCTATTATTATTGTAATTGCTATTATTGTCAATATTGATATTGTTATTATTGTTATTATTGTGTTATTAGTCATTATTATTAATGGTAGTATTTTTATCAAGTATTATTAGATAATATTTTTAATGTTGATAATTTTATTATTATTATTATTATTACTACTATCTCTTTTTGATTATTAGTATTTATTAATTATTATTTATTATTATTATATTATTATTTTTCATATCGTTCTTTTCCTAACCCATAAACCATTACCATTGAGATCCTTACCCATTAACCCAATAATCAATCCTAATTCTAATCAAAATCCTATCTTATCAAATCTTTTTCATAAATCTTAACTAATCCTAATTTAAATCCTAACAAAAATCATATCTAAACCTAACTTACTCAAATCTAAATATTATTTTTAAAATTATGACCTTAATTAATTCTATCCTAAACTACTCAATTAAGAAGTTTGAACCAAACTGAAATTCTGATTTCTGAAATCCCTAATAACCTATAAAAAGCCTAAACTACTTCTTTTTCTACCTCCAAAGAAAAAAATCATGACACAACTCTCCCCACCTCCTTTCTTTTCTCTTCAAGCGGAGGATAAACAAAAGGGATCTTGAAGTGCAGAGATGGAGGAACATATTAGGGGAGATCAAATCCAAGTAAGTAATTTATTTTCTCAAAAATTTATTTTATGTAAATAGTTTATTAAACATCATGTTTACACCATGATTTCCATGAATATTTTTATACATCAAAACCCAATCTAAAACCAACAAAAATACATGTGAGAATATACTAACCCATAATTTTATTTTATATAATTTTTTTGAAATTTTAAAAACAAAGGATTTAAAAAAAACAACAACAAACCGGGCTACCTTGCTGCACAGACCAGCGGCTGGTCTGTGCAGCTTAGGCCAGGCGCCTGGCCGGCCCAGGCCAGGGATGGCCCGGCCAGGGATGGCCTGGGCAAGGCCAGCCCAGCCGGTTGGGCCTGGCCTGGACCAGGCCAGGCCGGCTGAGCCAGCAGGTCCAGGCCAGGCCGGCTGAGCCAGCACTGTTGGCCCAGAGGCCCATCACTCTAGTTTTGATGATGATTAACTCATGTAATTATAGTTTACTAATGATCTTGTGCTTAATTAGTTTCAAATATTTGATCAAGATATTAGTAGTGTTTAGCTTTAACAAAAGAGTTTTGGAGCTTACACATGTATCTTCAAGAGCTCGCGCGTCAAGATCGCATCTAGTACTCGGTTGGAGTCAAGCTCATTGGATCGCGTTTAGATCGAGTGGGCTTGGAGACAAGAAGACTTCGGTTTGTGTTTAGTTTAATTTGTTTAGATCTTGTGTAAAGGTAGATGGTATTGATATGCTCAAGTTCACACACACACAAATTTTAATATATTAGTTTATTTTTAGTTTAATCGATTTTGGATTTTATATCAAAAACATAGATATATATCTTATATGTATATCAGATTCTATATATATAAATATGCTTCAAAGTTGTTTCAATATCATGCTTTTGTATCCATTTGAGTTTTGGAGGAAAACGGTTTTTTATTTCAAAAATCTAAGTTTTGAAAAATACAGATTTTGTGTTTAAGCCAAATTTCAATATCACAAAAATGGCTCAAACAGTTTGTAATATGTGTTGATTTTTTAGTCACACATGTTTGAAATTGAAAGATCTTATAAGAACTAATTTTTGTGGAATTTATGTGTATTTTATGGGATTTTTAGAAGTTAAAAGACCAAGTTTTAATCCTATAAGTTGTTTGACGTGGCCTTCTGCCAGTCGACCGGACGGTCGACCGAGACAGAAGTCGGTCGACCGGACCGATCGACCGATGTGCACAACGTGCACGGCCAAATGGCTTGAGGGCCAGTCGACCGGGCCGGTCGACCGTCCAGAAAGCTTTGCTCTTTGGATCTGGCCCCGGTCGACCAGCCGGTCGACTAGCCAGAAAGCTCTGCTCTCTAGTTCTGGCCTCGGTCGGCGATAGGTCAAAGCCTGGGATCGGTCGACCGGGCAGTCAACCGGCAGGCTGCAACGGCCATAAATTTGACCTGGGTCGGTCGATTGGCAGCAGACTTTTTTTGCTGACTTTGACCCAACGGCTAGTTTTTAGAATGAGTTATAAATTCCCATCTCTTGGGCTGTTTTATACATGATTTTTGAGAGAAAAAATTTTCTATCTTTCCTAGTGTTTTTACAGCAAGATTTCAAAGAGTTTTTGGGCTACAAAGTTTTATTTTTATTTGTTTTAAAGTATTGAAAAATTTCAAAGAAAAGAGTCTTTTGGGAATTATTTTTGATCTTGATTTCAATATCTTTTTAGAGATTTTCCCACGTGTCTTTCTTTGTTCCAAACACTTTATTTTTCTCACACTTGAGCTATCATATCTATCCTATCTATAAGATCTTGTTTGTGAGGAAAATTGATTTGTGGTTTATTGAGACCACCAAAAGTTGTAACCTTTCCTTTGCTTTGACTTTGTGCCTTTCCCTCTAAGTATAGAGGAGTTGTGTAATTGGGTTTGTGGCTATCCCTCTAAGTGTAGAGGTGATTTTGGTTGGTTTGGCTTAGTGCATTATCCCTCTAGTGTGAGGTGATCTTTGTTTGGCTTAGTGCCTTATCCCTCTAGTGAGAGGTGATTGTTGTTGTGCCTAGCCTCTTCTGTAGAGATTGTTTGTTGGAGAGAGGAGTTGTGTACTCCTAATTTGTATTTGTCAAATCTTCAGTGGAGGTTCCCTGTGTAGGAAGTCCTGTATGGACGCATTAGTGGAATCCTTCTGTGTGAAGGCAAACGTAGAGCAGTGGCTCGAACCTCAAAACATATCTCAGTGTTTGCGATTGATCCACAATCTTTAAGCTCTCTCTCTTTTATACCTTGCATTATTTCATATTGTTCATATCATACATATATACTTGATATTGTTTGTGTGTGCCTCACTAGTGTTTAACTAAGAGAGCTTCAAATAGCACCTCAACTCTTATTTAGAGGAATCTAGAGGAGTTAGTTCAGAGCCCTTCACCGGGAATTCGGCTACACTCTTTGGTTACACTAAGTGTATTGCATTTAGTTTTTAATTCCGCATCATTTTTCATTAGATTAGCCATTCACCTATTCACCCCCCCTCTAGGTGTTTTTTCAATTGGTATCAGAGCCTACGCTCCTGATATTAGGTTTAACCGCCTAGGAGTGAGACCTTGATTAGCTAATCTAGTATTTGCATTTGCACACCTATTTGTTTACACACACTCATGGATTACCTTGCCCCTCCTATGTCTGATATTTTTAACATCGACGTATGGAAGATTAGGATGAGTGCTTATTTAAAAGCCCTAGGTTTGCATGTGTACCTTGCTACTACCAAGAAATCCTATCTTGGTAATAATAAGTATGTAGAGGCCAATGCACAAGCCCTAGAGGCACTTAGACGCACTCTAAGTAAAGACTATCTTATTACTGTTTCTCATTGTGATTTTGCCTTTGCAATATGAAATACTTTGACTTCTCCAAAGCTACAAACGACAAACTACGTGGAGAAGGAACTCTTGGTGGATGATTCCGACGAAACTGCTATATGGTCTAAGGGAATGACTCCCTGAGGTAAATTTGAAAACTCATCTAGAAAATTATGCTAGCTCTCATAATGATAATTATGATAGTATAGATGTTGATGCTTTAAATGAAGAGCTTTCCGTTGTGTGTGAAAACTTACTAGAAAAATACCAAGTTTGAAAAAGAAAACTTTTAAAATAAAAGAAAAAAATAAATATTTGTTTTCAAAACTTAATTTGGCTTTGCAAGAGATGGATGAGATTTCAAATGAAAGAGACACATTGAAATCCCAACTTAACCTTGCCCTAAAAGAAAATGAAATTTTGAAAAGTAAAAAATGATTGTGATGATGTTTTGAAGAAAAATGAGGCTTTATCTTCAAAACTTAAGATTGTTTTACAAGAGAATGAAACTTTGAAAAACAAAGTTGCTTAATTTCAAAGAATTTGGATTTAGTTTCAAATGAAAATAAATTTTTGAAAAATGATTTAGATTTATATGTTTGTCATGCTAACATTGCTTCATTATCTATTGTTTCTATTACATGCTCTACCTCTTCTTCTATTATTGAAAATGATATATGTTCTTTAAAGAAGAGTGTGATTGTTTGGGCTCCACATTAAGCCAATGTGCCATGAACCACACACGTTTGGAATCCATATTTGCAATAAACATGCTCCTCATATGCATGCACACCATACACGGCATACACATGCTTCTCATGCTCACCCACATGACACTATGTATGCTCATGTGTATGAAAAACACCTAGAGGGGGGGTGAATAGATGTAAGTGCTAATCTAGAAACTAAGTGCGCTAAATGCGGAAGCTAATGCAAATCTTGCACAAACTTAATACAACACAAGTGTAGCCGAATTCCCCGTGAAGGGCTCTGGACTAACTCCTCTTGATTCCTCTTGAATGGGTTGAGGTTCTATGTGAAGCTCTTGTTGGTTAAGTATAAGCTAGGCACACACACAAGCAAGCCAAGCAAATAAGGATGAATAGCAATATGAATATATGCAAGGCAACACAAGCAAATAGATATGTAGGTTATGAATGATGCTTTGCACAAATAAATGAGAGAGAGAGAGTTGAGAGATATTGGATCAAACGCAAACACAATAATATGTTTCCAGGTTCAAGCCCCTAGCTCTACATCCCCGCCTACACCACCGTGTAGGATTTTCAATCCACTATAGGAGTACCGAACTCCTCTCTCAATGCCACCGAGGCAATACAACCACAATTCACCTCTACGAAGAGGGATAAGGCCCGTAGCTAATACAAACACAATCACCTCTACCGAAGAGGGATCCAAACACAATACCACTCTGATCAACCTCTACCAAAGAGGGATACAACAAAAGCAAGGAGGGTTTACAACTTAGACGCTTAAACTCAAACACTTCTCTTTTTCTCTATTTTTCCACAAAACAAAAGATCCTAAATAGATTAGGATAGAAGATAGCTCAAGTGTGGAAAACTAGGTGTTTGGAAAACAAGCAACAAAGAAAAACACTTGGGAAAATTCTTGCAAAAGATATAGAATGAAAACTAAGACAAATCTCCCAAAATACTCTTTTCTTTGATTTTTCTAAAAACCTAAAACAATTAAGATGAATTCTTTTTGGCCCAAAAAACACTTTTGAAATCTTTTAAAACACTTCAGAAAATTGAGAATTTTTGCTCTTGAAAATCTTGGAGAAAACCTCAAACAAATGGGGTATTTATAGCCCCATCAGAAAACTAGCTGTTAGACTGATGTGACAGCCTGACAGGCTGACAGTCGACCGGCCCGGTCGACCGCCAACGATCAAAATTGTGACCGTTGGGCAACCATGGCCGACCGGCCCGGTCGACCCAAACAAACAGAGAGCACTGCTCTCAGACCCGGTCGACCCGGACGGTCGACCGTCCCAGTGTCTCCAAACGTGCACAGATTTGTGCACGTCGGTCGACCGTCCCGGTCGACCGACTTCAGCCAAGTCGACTAGGTCAGTTGACTTAGTCGACTGATTGAAGCCTGGAACAGAAAACTGGGTCAGAAAACCAGTTTAAAAATATTTCTAAAAATCTTTTAAGTCTTCTAAAAATCACCAAAACTTGTTTTATCATTTTATATTGAAACACAAAACAAGTGATAAAATTTCAAGACATATATCAATCATATCAATTCATTTTAGAGTCTTGCAAATCTTATCAAAACCAACACTTGTATTTTTATCAAAAACTTGATTTTTCAATACATGAATAGGAAAGTCAAAATAAGCTTGTCTAGGAAGTTAAAAGCATGTATGTATATTTAGAACATATCTAATATACATAAAAACTATGTAAACTTGTTTTGATCAATCTATTCATGAAAATCAATTCCAAAACATGAAAACGTGTGTGTTGTGCACTTGAGCATATCAACTATACTAAGCTTTATAATATGGATCTAAAAACACACTAAACTAAACTATGATATCTAAGTCTTCTTGATGAACTTCATCTTCAAGTTGACTAGCTCCAAAACTCCATCCATGGACTAGGCAATGTGTGAACATGAAGCTTTGGCCTGGAATCATCAATGAAAAGCTTCTAAACTCCTTGTTGAAGCTAATCACCAACTAATATCTTGGTTAATGATCTGAAACTAAACAACACAAGATTATTAGTAAACATAACTACATGAGTTAATCATCATCAAAACTAGGGTGGAAGGCCTTTGGGCCAACAATCTCCCCCTTTTTGATGATGACAAAACTCATGGAGTTATATATGCATGGATTAAAGTTAAGCTTCAAAGAAGCTCCCCCTTAACTCATGCATAAACAAATAAACAAAAGATAGGCAATGAATGTACATAAACATGTATGCATTAACATGCATAGAACAAATAAACATGTTCTAGAAGCTCTAGTTACCAATTAAATTAATAAAACATTAACAAAAACACTAGATGCTCTAGATACCAATAAAACTTAATATATGCAAAAACATAAGTTTGCATATATAAAACTCAAATAATTCTCCCCCTTTTTGTCAATCATCAACAAAGGGGTAAACAATCAAAACAATAATGAGGGGTAAAAATCTTTCTCCCCCTTTTTGTCAATCAAAACAATAAAACAATATTCTCCCCCTTTTTATTTAAAAACAAAAACAAGGTCAATAAGGGGTGACAATCAATTAAGATATCAATTGAAAATATGTCAATGAAGCATCTTGATACCAATTGAAAGTAAACAAAAATCAATAAATGTTATATGCTATATACATTCATGAAGAGGAAGACGCTAAGTTAGCTTCCCTACACATATGCATTACATGAAGGAGGGATGTTAAGCCCTAATTCACATAACACACATTATGTAATGCATAAGAGGAGATGTGAAGCTCCCCCTACACACGTGTACCACATAAAGAAGAGATGTTAAGCTCCTCAATATAAGATACACTCAACATGAATCTATATGTGGAAGAGATGTTAAGCTCTCCTGCATATAATCAATACAAATCAAAACTTTTGTATTTTTCTTTAAAACAAATTTTTTTTTAGATACCAATTTTAAAACATAAGACATTTTGATATCAAAACATAGTATTTTTCTTTTTAAGAATATGATATCAATATAAACTTTTTATTTTCTATAATTTTTTTTATCATAAAGCAAGGGAGTGAAAGGCAAATACCAATTGAAATATGAAAAACGAATTTTCTCCCCCTTTATGAAATACCAACAAAAACTATGCATAGGCTTGAAATAAGATACCAATTGAAAACTAAATCAATTGAAATAAAGTTGAAGTTCAAGCTCTAGCATAAAAACATATATGCGTATGAAAAATAGAATGAGTATCAATCACTAATAGATGATACCAATTGAAAATATACATACACAATAAACATATGAGTATACAAAAAGATCAAAATGATATCAATTGAAAGAGTTCAATGATACCAATTGACATAACCATAAGTTCAAGTGTATACATCATATTACAATACCTCCCAATCAAGGTTCAAGTTTTAAAAGTTTTTCATTTTAAAGCATACATGACCATGATCTCCCATCCATCCGCCCATAAAGGGTAGGGGTTTTCAAAAATAGATTTCAAAAATAAGATTTGTTTGAAAAACTCTACCAAAATGAAGAATACCGTAGCTAGTTAAATGGAAAAAACTTTTAAACTAGTACGAAATCCTTCAAGTAAGGAATAAACTAAAAATAATTTTCATAAAACACATGTAAATCACATAGCACTCAATATTCAATAAAGACCATACATACTCATGAAAAACATACTCATAAGAAATATTTTTGAAAATGGTGAGTGTACAAGTAATGTGTGACATGGCATTATGAAATTTCCAATTAAGCTCAAAATTCCTTGAAATAAGAAAACATGAAAATCATTAAAACTTATTTAATCTTCAAGGTATATGTATGTCCTATACAAATTAAAGTATACATACATATCCAAACACAACGAGTCCACAAAGATGAAGGCACGTGGCTCAAAAAGGATATTCATGTATATCTAATAATTTGGATAAAATAGACATATACATGAAGTTTAAACAAATAAACACGAAATCAAGAAAAACTAAATTTTTCACCAAAACATTTTTCATTTCAAGGTATATGTATAAATTGTCAACACAATAAGTATACATACATATCCCTAAACACAATTGAGTCCATATATAGATTTGCATGAAAGGCAAATGACTCAAGGGGTATACATGTATATCTTAAAGTTTGGCAAAATAGACATATACATGAAGTGAAACACACAATCATAAAACAAATCCAAAAATATGAATACAAGTCTAAAATGTATGGATCATCAAAACTAGACTATACTAGCACATCTAATGGGTTCAAATAAGCATTCAAGCACAAACATATATAGATTTATTTGTGGCCCACTATATGCACAAGTATATACCAAGTTTTAATGAAAACTAGCATTCAAACATATATTCAAAACATGAAGCATCAAAACATAATAAAAATCAACATGATAAACATAAACATGATTATTATGCAAATTCACATGTTATTAAACCTATGATAAACATGATAGTTAAAACAAACGGTGAGAGCACAAAATATGGGTCCATATAAACATGGGTGTCTCAAAATGTTAAACATGTATGTCAAGGGTCTAATAAAACATGGTATTAACATAATAATCAATAAACAACAAACATGCTATAAATAATGAAATGGAAAGCATGTAAACAATAAATAGGAGTTAGGGATCGTTACCAAAACCTAGAAGGCAACTTTCCTAGTCTCCAAAACATGGTAGTCCTCTCCACCAAACTTCCCTTGAAAGTGATGCATCCATTTGATTTCCATGAAGCTCGGAACGCATCCACTCCAAGGTACGGCAACTCTCACGTCATGTGAGAGCCCACACCTACATCAAAAATAGGAGGGGTGGTCTTTGGTACCCATACTCTTTTGGGTCCATGGAGGTTAGTCCCTTCTCTAACCCAAACAAACTTCTTTGCTAAATTATCAACATGTATTCTATCATAGCAAAATTTAGTAAGGTGGCCCTTACGTCCACAATGTATACATGTGTACACATGAGCATACGTGTGATGGTGTCTGTGGGAAGCATGTGTATGCCGTGGAGGGTGTGCATGAATAGATGGAACTTGTTTCTTTCGAAACAAAGTTTCCAAACGTGTGTGTCCCTCTACACATTGGCTCAAAGTGGAGCCCAAATATTCTACACTCTTCTTTAATAAACAAATATCATTATTAATCAAAGAAGAAGTGTGGCATGCAATAGGTGGAGTGTGTGAAACTACCCTAGCATGGCAAACATGTGCATCAATCTTATTTTGCAAAACAATATTTTTCTCTAAACAAACATTTAAATCATTTGAAATAGAAATTATTTTATTTTCAAAGCAACATTCTCCTTTAAAACAAAATCAACTTTTGAAGATAAGCTTTCATTTTTCTTCAAAATATTTCACAATCATTATTGTTTTTCAAAACTCATTTTCTTTAAGTGCAAGGTCTAGTTGAGATTTAATGAATCCCTCTCATTAGCAATCTCCTCTTTCTCTTGCAAAACAACATCAAGTCTAGCAATCAAATTTTATTTTCATTATTAATGCCTAGACTTTTCTTTTTCAAAAACATTATATTTTTCAATTAGTTTTTCACAAACAATAGATAGTTCTTCATTTAAAGCATGGGGATCAATATTATCATCACATGAAGAACTAGCACAATCATTACTATCTAAGTGGGGTTCCGAATGTACCTCAAGGGAGTCATTCCCTTGGACCATGTAGCATTGTTGTGGTTCGGATTCTCCACTAGATTCCTCCGGTTGATTTGGCAATTGAAGCTTGGAGGTGGTGGTTGTTGTCAACAAATTCCACACTGCAAAGGCGGAATCAATGTTAGAAATACTCATAAGATAATCTTTAGATAATGTGCTTCTAATGGCCTCTAGGGCTTGTGCATTGGCCCCTATATGAATGCGATTTCCAAGATAGCATTTCTTGGTAGCCGCAAGGAAAACATGTAAGCCTAGGGTTTGGAGGTATATGGACATCCTAGTCTTCCAAACAAGAATGTTGGAAGCATCATACATAGGTGGGGTCATGAAGTCCATGCTAAAAACTATATGTGTGCAAACACGCAAATGCAAACAATAGATTAGCAAACAAATGGATCTCACTCCTAGGATGTTAAGCCTAATATCAGGAGCACTAGCTCTGATACCAGTTGAAAAACACCTAGAGGGGGGGTGAATAGGTGTAAGTGCTAATCTAGGAACTAAGTGCGATAAATGTGGAAGCTAATGCAAATCTTGCACAAACTTAATACAACACAACAAGTGTAGCCGAATTCCCTGTGAAGGGCTCTGGACTAACTCCTCTTGATTCCCCTGAATGGGTTGAGGTGCTATGTGAAGCTCTTGTTGGTTAAGTATAAGCTAGGCACACACACAAGCAAGCCAAGCAAATAAGGATGAATAGCAATATGAATATATGCAAGGCAACACAAGCAAATAGATATGTATGTTATGAATGATGCTTTGCACAAATAAATGAGAGAGAGAGTTGAGAGATATTGGATCAAACGCAAACACAATAATATGTTTCGAGGTTCGAGCCCCTAGCTCTACATCCCCGCCTACACCACCGTGTAGGATTTCCAATCTACTATAGGAGTACCGAACTCCTCTCTCAATGCCACCGAGGCAATACAACCACAATCCACCTCTATCGAAGAGGGATAAGGCCCGTAGCCAATACAAACACAATCACCTCTACCGAAGAGGGATCCAAACACAATACCACTCCGATCAACCTCTACCAAAGAGGGATACAACAAAAGCAAGGAGGGTTTACAACTTAGAGGCTTAAACTCAAACACTTCTCTTTTTCTCTCTTTTTCCACAAAACAAAAGATCCTAAATAGATTAGGATAGAAGATAGCTCAAGTGTGGAAAACTAGGTGTTTGAAAAACAAGCAACAAAGAAAAACACTTGGGAAAATTCTTGCAAAAGATATAAAATGAAAACCAAGACAAATCTCCCAAAATACTCTTTTCTTTGATTTTTCCAAAAACCTAAAACAATTAAGATGAATTCTTTTTGGCCCAAAAATACTATTGAAATCTTTTTAAAACACTTCAGAAAACTGAGAATTTTTGCTCTTGAAAATCTTGGAGAAAACCTCAAACAAATGGGGTATTTATAGCCCCATCAGAAAACTAGCCATTAGGCTGATGTGGCAGCCTGACAGGCTGACGGTCGACCGGCCCGGTCGACCGCCAACGGTCAGAATTGTGACCGTTAGGCAACCATGGCCGACCGGCCCGGTCGACCCAAACAAACAGAGAGCACTGCTCTCAGACCCGGTCGACCAGGACGGTCGACCGTCCCAGTGTCTCCAAACGTGCACAGATTTGTGCACGTCGGTCGACCGTCCCGGTCGACCGACTTCAGCCAAGTCGACTAGGTCAGTTGACTTAGTCGACTGATTGAAGCCTGGAACAGAAAACTGGGTCAGAAAACCAGTTTAAAAATATTTCTAAAAATCTTTTAAGTCTTCTAAAAATCACCAAAACTTGTTTTATCATTTTATATTGAAACACAAAAACAAGTGATAAAAATTTTAAGATATATATCAATCATATCAATTCATTTTAGAGTCTTGCAAATCTTATCAAAACCAACACTTGTATTTTTATCAAAAACTTGATTTTTCAATACATGAATAGGAAAGTCAAAATAAGCTTGTCTAGGAAGTTAAAAGCATGTATGTATATCTAGAACATATCTAATATACATAAAAACTATGTAAACTTGTTTTGATCAATCTATTCATGAAAACCAATTCCAAAACATGAAAACGTGTGTGTTGTGCATTTGAGCATATCAGCTATACTAAGCTTTACAATATGGATCTAAAACACACTAAACTAAACTAGGATACCTAAGTCTTCTTGATGATCTTCATCTTCAAGTTGACTAGCTCCAAAACTCCATCCATGGGTTAGGCAATGTGTGAACATGAAGCTTTGGCCCTGGAATCATCAATAAAAGGCTTCTAAACTCCTTGTTGAAGCTAATCACCAACTAATATCTTGGTTAATGATCTGAAACTTAAACAACACAAGATTATTAGTAAACATAATTACATGAGTTAATCATCATCAAAACTAGGGTGGAAGGCCTTTGGGCCAACAGTGTACACTTGTACACATTGTGGACGTAAGGGCCACCTTACAAAGTTTTGTTATGATAGAATACATGATTCAAATTTTGCAAATAAATTTATTTGGGTTAGGGAAGGTACTAACCTCCATGGACCCAATAAGGTATGGGTACCAAAATTCACTCTTATTATATTGATGTAGGTGTGGGCTCTCACTTAACGTGAGGGCATTGGTGCCTTGATGGTGGATACTTTTGTGCTTGATGGACACTACTTTGTATGCATCACCTTCAAGGATGTTTGGTGGGAGGACCACCATGGTTTGGAGATCTAGAGATTAGTCCTAATAGTTCTGGTAACTATCTCTAACTCCTCATTTAGTTTACATGTTTTCATTGATTGATTTTTAGCATATTTTAGTTTTTCATGTTCATTATGTTTAAATGTCATGTTAATTAGACTTGTGATATACATATGTAGTATTTGAGATACACCCATATTTATATAGATTTACATTTCTTGTGTACTCACTATAGTTTAACTATTATGTATATCATAATTCTAAATCATGTGCATCTATCCTAATGATCATGCTTGGTTTTTACACTTCATGTTTTGATTACTTGTTTAGATGTAATCTTCATTAAAACTTGTGTATAACTTGTACAACTAGTGAGCCACATTTGATTATTATATGTTTGTATTATGTTACTCTTTTGTACTCATTAGATGTACTAGTATAGCCTAGTTTTGATGATTCTTACATTTCAACTTGTATTCCCTATTTTGTATATGTTTTTCATGATAATGTGTTTAGCTTCATGTATATGTTAATTTTGTTTAAAACTTTAGATATACATGTATACCCTGAGTTACTTACTTTTCATGCAAATTCTTTATGGACTCGTTTATTTTTGGGATATGTATGTATACTTGTAGTTTCAACAAAACATACATATACCATGAAACATATTTTAGATGATTATCATTTTTTAAAAAGAATTTCATATGAGCTTAAATGCCCTATTTTCATGATTTTGTTGATTACATGACTTTTTTACACTCTATGTTTAGTATTTACTCATGATTTTTGTTTCATGAAGTTATATGAGCTTTATTGATATGTGAGTGTCGATGATCGTGTGATTTTCATATTTTCATGGATTCATTTATGTTTTATTCCTTACTTGAAGGACTTCGTACTAGTTTACAAGATTATCATAAAACTAGTTACGTATTTTTTCATTTTGTAAGAGTTTTCAATTATGTTAAAATTATTTTCAAATTCATATTTTTGAAAACCTCTTCCTTCCAAGGGCGGACGGATGGGCGACCATACCTTGTATGCTCAAATTGAAAATCTTTATAAACATGTGCATGAAAGGGTTATACACTTGATTCTCATTATTTTTCAATTGGTATCACAATTGATATTTTTATGTCTGTATTTATATGTTTATGTTTTCTATATATGTATGCTTCAAATTTCAAATAGTATCAATTTCGATTGGTATTTACATTTTCATACATATATATATGATTTGATTGTGCTAACAATATCTTTACATTTTAAAGCACAAAGTATGTTTTTAACTAAGCTTGATGTACTCCTTAATGTCAATTATTTTTCAATTGGTATCTTATACAAGTTTATGTATTGTTTTTATTAGTATTTCATAAAGGGGGAGAAAATTCGTATTTTATCTTTCAATCGATTTTATTTTCAATTTGTATCTTACTCCCACTCTTTATGATGAAAAATACTTTATTTTGGTATATGCTAACATTTTCAATATTGGTATCAAGAATCTTAAATTGGTATTATTCTCTATTTGATATCTCTATTGCAAAATGATTTTAGTGTTTATCTAAAAGGTTGGTTTGTTTTTTAATTGGTATCATGCTTCATTTTAAATTGGTATCTATATTGATACGAGTTATGTTTACCTAAAAATTTGATTTTTTACTTTCAGTCGGTATCAAGATTTATAATATATATTTCAATTGGTATCAAAAACGTATGATGTTTCATTTTCTATTGGTATCAAAAGTTTCCAAGATATTTTCAATTGGTATCTTTTGGTATCTTAAATTTTTTTTGTTTATTTTCAATTGGTATCATAAATTTGTCTTTAAAAAGGTTTCATAATGTTTTGATATATATTGCTTATATGCAAGGGAAGCTTAACATCTTCTCTATATATAGATTCATGTTGAGTGTATCTCATATTGAGGAGATTGACCTCTCTTCTCTATGTCTTACACGTGTGTAGAGGGAGCTTAACATCTCCACTTATACATTGTATATTATGCGTTATGTGATTAGAGTTTAGTCATCTCTTTTTCATGTAATGCATGTATGCAGGGAGAGTTAACTTTACGTCTCTCCTCTTCATGATTGTATATCACATATATATCCTTATTATTTGATTTGTTTCGCCCCTTTGTTGATGAATTGACAAAAAGGGGGAAAAGAATTTTGAGAGTTTATATATGCATGTTTAATTTCTTGTTTAATGCATATATGTTTTGTTTATGCAAAAAGAGGAGAAGTATTTGGAGAGTTTATTTATGTTTATTTCCTCATTATGTATATATGTGTTGTTTGGTTTAAGCAATTCATTGAATATCTTTATGTTTATTGCTATGCATGAGTTAAGGGGAAGTTTCTATGAAGCTTAACTTTAATCCATGCATATATAACTCCATGAGTTTTGTCATCATCAAAAAGAGAGAGATTGTTGGCCCAGAGGCCCATCACTCTAGTTTTGATGATGATTAACTCATGTAGTTAGACTTTACTAATGATCTTGTGCTTAATTTGTTTCAGATATTTGATCAAGATATAAGTAGATGTTTAGCTTCAACAAAAAAGTTTTGGAGCTTACACATGTAGATTCAAGAGCTCGCGCGTCAAGATCGCATCTAGCACTCAGTTGGAGTCAAACTCATTGGATCGCGTTTGGATCGAGTCGGCTTGGAGATAAGAAGACTTCAGTTTGTATTTAGTTTAGTTGTTTAGATCTTGTGTAAAGGTAGATAGTATTGATATGCTCAAGTTCACACACACACAAGTTTTAATATATTAGTTATTTTTTTGGTTTAACCGATTTTAGATTTCACATCAAAAATATAGATATATATCTTATATGTATGTTGAATTCTATCCATATACAATATGCTTCAAAGTTGTTTCAATTCATGTTTTTGTATCCATTTGAGTTTTGAAGAAAACGATTTTTCATTTAAAAAATTCAAGTTTTAGAAAATACAGATTTTATGTTTAAGCTAAATTTTAATATCACAAAAATGCTTCAAATAGTTTGTAATATATGTTAATTTTTGGTTACACATGTTTGGTATTGAAAGATCTTATAAGAACTTATTTTTTTGAAATTTATGTGTATTTTATGAGATTTTAAGAAGTTAAAAAGATCAAATTTTAATCCCTATAAGTTGTTTGACCTGGCCTTCTGCCGGTCGACCAGACAGTCGACTGAGACAGAAGTCAGTCAACCGGACTGGTGACCGATGTGCACAAACATGTACGGCCAAACGGCTTGAGGGCCGGTCGACCGTCCAGAGAGCTCTACTCTCTGGATCCGGCCCCAGTCGACCGGGTGGTCGACCGATAGGTCAAAGCCTAGGATCGGTCGACCGGTTCTGCTCTCTGGACTGGCCCCGGTCGACCGGGTGGTCGACCGATAGGTCAAAGCTTGGGATTGGTAGACCGGGCGGTCGATCGGCCAGAGAGCTCTGCTCTTGGTTCTGGCCTCGGTCGACTGGGCGGTCGACCGATAGGTCAAAGCGCGGTCGACCGGGCGGTCGACTGGCAGGCTGTAACGGTCATAAATTTGACCCTTGGCCAGTCGACCGGCCGGTCGACCAGCAGCAGACTTTTTTGCTGACTTTGACCCAACGGCTAGTTTTTGGAATGGATTATAAATACCTATCTCTTGGGCTGTTTTATACATGATTTTTTAGAGCAAAATTTCCTATCTTTCCTAGTATTTTTACAGCAAGATTTCAAAGAGTTTTTGTGCTACAAAGTTTTATTTTTATTTGTTTTAAAGTGTTGAAAAATTTCAAAGAAAAGAGAATCTTTTGGGAATTTTTTGATCTTGATTTCAGTATCTATTTAGAGATTTTTTCAAGTGTTTTTTTTGTTCCAAACACTTTGTTTTCTCACATTTGAGCTATCATATCTATCCTATCTATAGGATTTTGTTTTATGAGGAAAATTGGTTTGTGGTTTATTGAGACCAGCAAAAGTTGTGACCTTTCCTTTGCTTTGGCTTTGTGCCTTTCCCTCTAAGTGTAGAGGAGGTTGTGCAATTGGGTTTGTGGCTATCTCTCTAAGTGTAAATGTGATTTAGTTGGTTTGGCTTAGTGCCTTATCCCTCTAGTGTGAGGTGATCTTTGTTTAGCTTAGTGTCTTATCCCTCTAGTGAGAGGTGATTGTTGTTGTGCCTAGCATCTTGTGTAGAGGTTATTTGTTGGAGAGAGGAGTTGTGTACCCCTAATTTGTAATTGTCAAATCTTCAGTGGAGGTTCCCTATATGGAAAGTCCTGTGTGGACGCATTAGTGAAAATCCTTCTGTGTGAAGGCGGGGACGTAGAGCAGTGGCTCGAACCTCGAAACATATCTCGGTGCTTGCGATTGATCCACTATCTTTAAACTCTCTCTCTTTTATACCTTGTATTATTTCATATTATTTATATCATACATATATGCTTGGTATTGTTTGTGTGTGCCTCACTAGTATTTAACCAAGAGAGCTTCAAATAGCACCTCAACTCTTATTTAGAGGAATCTAGAGGAGTTAGTCCAGAGCCCTTCACCAGAAATTCGGCTACACTCTTTGGTTACACTAAGTGTATTGCATTTAGTTTTTAATTCTGCATCATTTTTCATTAGATTAACCATACACCTATTCACCCCCCCTCTAGGTGTATTTTCAAGCACAGGGCTTTGGTCCTATTTTAAATAAAAGAAAGAAAATCTCGGACCAGGCCTGGGCCTGGCCTGGTCTAGCCTGGGCTTGGGCTTGGGCTTGGCCTGGGCCTGGGCTCTAGATATATAATAAAAAAAAAAAAGAAAGAAAGAAAAGAAAGAAAGAGAGAAAATTTTCATAATAAAAAAATTAGATAAAGTATCAAAAAAAATAAAAAAAATATAAATAATATTCTACAATACTTCTACTTTCTATGATAAAAAATTTAGACTAATAGCAATATAAATTAACTCAAACCACCACTTTAAAACCATGTTCCTTAATGGTAAATTCAATCCCGTTAAATATTTTAATGGTTTAAAGTCTATTAAAAATCTAACAAAAATTATAAATTGGTTCAAACTAAACCTAGTAAATTTATTAGACTCTGAAGACCATATTTCTAACCCCCAAACTAATTAATCAAGATTAAAATCCCTTAT
Organism: Agave tequilana; assembly: GCA_038442645.1. Classification (NCBI taxonomy): domain Eukaryota; kingdom Viridiplantae; phylum Streptophyta; class Magnoliopsida; order Asparagales; family Asparagaceae; genus Agave; species Agave tequilana. The sequence goes on from JAVJIF010013176.1 coordinate 19,609, forward strand.
AACTCCCAAGTAAAATATCCTTTTAAAAATTCTAACAATTTCTATTGAAATGAATCATGTAGATTTATCGGGGTCTTATGATTTCAGTGCTCTGAATTTGAGATCGAGTTCAAGTGAGTGTTTCTTTTCTTTGTTTAATTTTATTAATTTTGTCGTGAGTGTTTCTTTTCTTTGTGTAATTTTATTTTGTCGTGAGTGTTCTTTTCCCCTTCAGCTAAACAAGAATTTTGTAATAAATAATTTTATATTGTGGTGTACTTATGTTACTAAATTTACTGAGATGATATTTGTGAGTGTTTCTTTTCTTTGTGTCATTTTATTTAATTTTGTTGTGAGTGTTCTTTTCCTTCTTCAGTTAAACAAAGATTTTATATAAATGATTTTATATTGTTGTGTAATTATGTTATTAAAATTTACTAAGACGATACTTGTGAATATCTGCTCTTGTATTATTTTCTCATTCACCATTGTCAGATATATATATCTGTTACTTGCTTTATTTCATGTGACCATATGCTTTATGAGTACCTGTATCATTGATCATCTGACTTATTTACTAGTGTGATTACATGTATTCCTTCATGAGACATCGGTGAGTGATCATCCTATTTAGTTAGTTTATATGAGTGTTTATCAATATCATTACATCTTTGGAGGATTATTATTTTGATTATAGGCTAGTTGTCGTACACTTTAGACTGTGACTTTGATTGATCTTGATATTGGCTTGGTTCATATTTGTAGACTTATTTAAGGTATTATCGGACATTTATTTGGGGACATTTATTTGATGATTTTTCAGACGAGAATTCATTTGGACAATAAAGATGAATTAAATAAGATGTTACCTTAAGAATGATTTATCTTGATGCTTGGATTTATATACGGACATAAAGTTGAACTTGAGATTTATATGAGATCTTGATTCACATTTAGATGAGATACATAATAGCTGAGTTATGATCATACTGGAGAATGCTTTACCTTAATTTTGATCTATCACATGATATTGATTTTGGATTATTAGTTGTAAGGATTTTATTTGAATCTATTCACTGATCAATTATCTGAGTAATGATGTTTATTGATATCGAGGTTTGAGTGCAGAGACTTTTTAGATTTCATATGGCTTGAGGATATCTCACTCCTTAGTTATTATCTTGATTGGGATTGGAACTGTTGGTGATGTAACTTAAACATAATTATATCTAGATTTTGGATTTGACTAGTTCATGATGGTAGTTATATGAGTTGATATATGAGTCACATTATCAGTAGATTTGATTTTCTTATTGATGATAAAACAGGTGAGAGTTTAGTTGGATAATGATGATTGACTTGGAGATTCTTTATTAAAAGAATAAGATATTGGACTTGAATTTGTTAGTAGACTCGATTGAGTTAGAGTTGACCTTGGGTTGAGGAGTAGATGTAGATTGATTTGACCTAATCTGGTGGCATGTATATACATAATTGACTAGTTATTTGGATTTCTGGATCTTGTGTTTGAACTTAATAGAAGTGAGAGTGCGTGATGGTCTTAATTAAGATTAGATAGTGATGATTGTTGGATAAATCGATGACTTTAAGGATCTGAGTTGATTATATATTTTGTCCGAATTATTCTATTCATGCCAGCAGGTCATTACTTATTCTGAATACTATGATTTACCTGAAGAGCTTGATTGATTATACATGATATCTACCTGATAACTATATTGTCCATGTTACCATAATTGCTGGAAAAATATTGTATACGGTAACAACACCCTCATGTTATACTTGTTACATGTCATGTTATACCGGTATTCTGTTCACTGACATTATATATCATGTTCTACCAGTATCCTGATTACACATGTTGATGTTATTACCCACCGAGTTATCCCAGTGGTCTAGGTAACATGCACATTAGATAATCTTAATAAACTAATGACATGATATTAAACAACTTACACTGGGATTGAGAAAATTGATGGAGGAGACAACGTCCGTATTTGGGTGGACCTAGGATATAGGTTGCGCAGCCGAAAGAGGGTTTCACTGCAGGGTTCCCGTGGGGTGACTGACACCCTGTCATGTTCTTGTTCCTATTATACATGTTCCTGACTACCTAGCGGTAGGATCTGGTTCAGCGCCAGGAGTGGGCCGTGATCCCGGGTATGTACGGGACCTACCTAAAGCATAGATAATGTCTCCAACCGATCAGTTTCAATAACTTAGGACCCTAATTGACATGTGTAATAGGTGTAGTATGGATGCGTCTATTACAGGTGGCAGTTGGTGTTCGCTGGCATAATTAATAATGATAAATTGTTAATGTATTGTAACTGATCCTGATCACCCGACTGTACATATATATAACTATGATAGACATATGATTGTATACATGACCAGATTGTATACCAGACTAGTGACATATGCTAGGTTACACATCTTGACATTAGTGGTCAGGATACTAGTTATATATCGTTCATAGTTTTATTCTCGACATTGATTATTTTGTTATCTTTCATTTCAGTTATCATGTTGTTATTGCTTGCATTGTTATTATGTACGAACACCTTTCCCTTTACCCACACACTCATTAGGTCGCTTCTGACGACCATGAATTTGCATGTCCAGGATTTTTGGACACCTTCTTATATTGTTCAGGTGTTCGTGTGATCGTACGCTTCGCGAGGAGTTGAAATTTCTCTTTTTTTATTATAAGTATTCTTGCTCTTTTATTCATGTTATTTTCTGATTTTATCTATATCGTATCCAGTTGTCATTTCTTTCCTTTATTCATCTGCTATCATTATGTTAGATATTTATGTCATATTGCAGTGATATTGATTTATCGTAGTAGATTTTATAGCTTATTCAGATTACTTTAGGCTTAGCCTATGTGTGTGGGGTATTTTTCTCGCGTATATATGTCGCCGACTCTCGTCGCGACTCCGTTTTCACGTATTTTTGGAAGCGGGGCGTGACACTGACACTTGTGGCTTATACACATATCAGTATTAATTGAATAATAGTTTGAAGTAAATAGATCATCTAGTCAAGACATTTATGCTCACTTACAATTTGACAAGTGATCACGTACTCTTTTTGTATCATGTATACTACACATTACTAATACTATGTTGAATTGTAAATTTAGTTTAACTTTACTCACTGAGTTGTAAGCTCACACCGTCTCAGACTGAATATTTTCAGGTCAAGGCAAATCAAAGATACAACCCAAGGATTTCAGGAACATGGCACCGGATTAGCGTTAAATGTCCTGGACGAATATTAAATGTTGATATATCAATAATTTACTTATATGAACATATTTGTTTTGTATGAATTAGTGGTTATGGTGTAGAACATAGTCGGTTCTGTATTAATACATGTTATTGGTTATGTATAGTTTTCCCTATTTTGACCTAAGTTTATAGAAATGTTTGTTGATCCTTCTAGTTATTGATTTGGGCTATTTTGATATGATCGATGAGTTGGAACAAGTATGAATTATGATTAAGTAGGCTGTTGTTGGCTGAAATTTTAATATTATATCAGGGTAGACTCCTAGTTATAGAGGAGACTCCTTTTGGATGATTATGAAGATTTATAATGGATTAACTTAATTCGGTGATTAAAATCTGAGACCGTTACAAATAAAGTTTTCTAATATTCACCGGCATATGATAGAGGAGGACACCGCATGCTTGAGAGATCAGACTCGTGCTCTAATAGACCTAGATACTCGATCTCTGCTGGAAACTATAGAAAAAATAAAATATATTCAGACTACCCTTTTCTTTCAGAAGAATGGAGTATGTTTTGGCTCAGCATGTAACCTCAGTTCTAGCTCAAGCAAATCAATTAATTCCTCGGAAACTTCAATCTAGCTCAAACAAATCTATAAACTAATCTGAAAGTTTTACTTTAGCAAATGCATTTCACCCTTGTGATTGCTTTGCTTACTCCATAGTCCATATAAAACACTCCAATTTCTTCAAGGCAATAATCACAGACCTATGTTTTAGCCAGTGAAGTTTAAAAATAGAGAAGAAAGGAGAGGAGGAGGGAGAAGAAATAAATGTGAAAATAGAGTGCAAGGATATGAAATCCTAGGTTGCACCTCATGCCAGAGGCGGAACCAGAAACAATTTTGGGGTGGGCGTGTAATCTTAAATAACATATACTTATGAATTATTTGAATTTATCAAAAGAATAAAATAGTATTCTCCACTAAATCAGGAGTGGAATTAGGAATAAATTTGCAAAAAGAAAATCAAAACAGAAGGGAGTCTAACACAATATATGAAAAAGAACAAAAATAAAAAATAAGTTTAAGCCATATATAAAAAAAATGGGTCGGGCTACAGCCCGCCCAGCCCACTGCTAGGTCCGCCCATGCCTCATGCGGCTTTATATTAACATATGATGATAAATACATCCACAACTACTTGACTGTACCCACATTAAGAAGAGAAGACTAATAACTCAGTCAATCTCGTGAGCCTCATTTTCTTTCTCACTTTTTCCATGATATTTGAATATAATTTCTAAAGATAACCATATATCTTTTTTTTTGTATGTTTCCAGTGACTCTCAATCCGAATTTATTGACATTTTTTTCTAATATGTCTATAAGAATCAATTGGAAGCCTTCTTCAAACATGTCAAACATTACCAAATTCTTCTTTTTTTTTCTTTTCTGGCCATTTTAGTAGCTTGCAGTTGACTCAAAGCAAGGTACGTAGTGCTATCATATTCTTTTACATATTCCCTCTTCATGTCAATAACGTTAACAGAGCAAATGTGGGTGCTAATTGGCTGTCATTTAACTGAAACTGGACCATAGTAGTTGATTGGTGCAATATTAGCAGTGAATATTTTGAGAAATTGAGAAGAAATCTAACCCTATCCCTAACTACGTTTGTGACAGGCTAAAATTAATCTCACATGAAGCAAATTCTGACTTGTATTTGTGTTGTAGAAAACCACTATCTTCTTTCTTATTTTCACCAGATATTTTTGTGTAAAACTTACAATTACGCAGTGTCCGATTTACATTCTCTCTCTCTCTCTCTCTCTCTCTCTCTCTCTCTCTCTCTCTCTCTCTCTCACACCACACACACACACACACACACACACACAATCTTTCTTTGACAAAATGGTTTTTTTTAAAAAAAACTTTTACAATATTACAATGAACTCTGGTACCTTTGACCCATAATATGACTCGCAAAATTAATATTCTCGAAAGTTGAAGCCTCTGTCAAAACATCATAATTCACGGATGGCTTGCAGCTGTATGTTGACGTATCCATGCTCGATCAATGAATGAGATAAGTGATGACAAGCGCAGCAACCATGAGAGTGTAAGCTACAGCTTGATCCAATGCCTTGGCTGCATGTTATACAAGAAAACAGTGTTTTCACAGCAAGCAAACCAAGTCAAAAAGTAGCAAAAACAAATTTCATGCATCGGCTGCAAAAAATAAAATGAACAAATAAAATGGAAAAAAATTGAAAAACATTGTAACAAAAGATTACCATCATTCTCTGGACCAACGGGAGCCGGTGAGGGCGGCAGGGGGACGAGCTGGCCGGAGCATGAATGCGTCGAGAGCAAGAAACCGAAGAAAGCGAGGACGAGCGCAACCACATCGGCTCTCTTGTAATCCATTTTTCCCGATGGAAGCACCAAGCGAAGAGCTAGATCTAGAGCTGTGCCTCTGAGACTTAGAATGTGAGCAGAAAAACAAAATGGAACGAGTGAAGGGTGAGAGAAACCTCAAAGTGTCTATGTTCGTACTTATAGTTTGCCTTTTAAGCATTGGTGAGTTGATATGAACGCTTTAGAGTTCGTTATGTTGACTTGAAGTATGAAAATGATTGCAAGTGGGGAAAACGTGGCAGCTAAAAGACTTGGAACCGTCCATGAGCCCAAAGTCCACGACTCGGGGTCAGGTCAAATGGAGCGAGATGGTCCATTTGAACGCTCGGGATCTGGTTCAATCCCTGCCGTTGAATGATTTGATCGGATGGTCCTCGGCCTCAGTTTGTGTGAACCGTTCGCCGCGTGTCTGTATGAATTTTGGAATTGTGAAGAGGTCGGTGAGAGAAAGAAGACAAATTGACAATTAGAATTAAGTCGAGATCTTGGGGTTCAGACACGTCATGCTGGCGTGAGATTAGGGCTAGAAATTGGGTCGAGCCCAACCCGAGTCCTAACCGGTCGGTTTCGATTCAGGGCGGGCTCGAGGGCCGAGCTTCTGAGTCTAACCTATTTCCTTCTCAAAATTGTGACCGGTTCAACAGGAACTAGATTGGTCTTTTAGATGATTGTAACAAATATAAAATGTATGTGAGATGGCGAATCTCTTGCAATCTTATTCTGAGGAGAGTCACATATAAGAAATATGATTTTTGTGAGACAATAAATATGCTATTATTTATTTGATTCTCAAAAAAGAGTAATAAAAATTCAATACATGTAAGGTATCAACGTTGTACTTCGTAGGAAACAGAGTGAGACTCACAAGTCACAAGTCATAAGAAAATCCAAGATTCTGTAATAAAGTAAATAGAACAATTAGGCCCAGTTTTGCTGCAAGAAAAAATAAATGGGCACAGAATTCCCAATCCAGGATGCAATACAAGTTTAGGCACAATCTGACCTATTCAAATTATGTTCAATCATGAGATGTTTACTACTGATTCCAATGTGCAGTCCTTCCTCCACATCGAGGTCTGCTGTATTATAAACTTTGAGGTGTATAATGAATTCAATAACACAGAAGTTAACCATAGCTAGAATTCAATAATTTCAATGTTCTTTTGAAGGACAAAGCCAGCTTATTCCATCAGGGAGACCACAATGAAACAATTACATTAAAAGATGCACCCTTGGACAAAGAAAACTTCTGCAAAGCAAAATAATTGCCGTATCTTCAGATATATGGATCTTGATATTTGCTATATCAAGTAATCTTACAAGAAAATGTCCAGGTCTACAGTACACACTGCAACTTTTAAGGATTTTTCACCACATTTATATCCAAAACTGGGGGAAAAAACGCCCATATACCAACTGACCGACTCTGAGCCACTAACAGCTATTAGGCGAAGAACAAGAAGGAATACCGATCACTCACACATGAGATCATACCAAAGCAGATCAATGGATTATGTATGTGACTAGAAGTGCAATGACCATGAGCATGTAAGCAATCCCTTGATCAATTGCCTTAACTGCAAAGAGACAGTAAAACAATATGTTTAATCAACAATCCACGCATAAATGAAATGACAGAAAATAGTAACACATCAGATTAGGAATTGAGTAGTATTGCTGCAGCTACAACAAAACCTCCCTCAGAAACTGCACCTGTAATCGTTTGCTTTTAACAAGACAAGACAGACAGGCCATTGATAAAAACTCATAGCAAAGAATAATTACTTCTAAATTTACTCTCCTGAAACAAGATTCGATGTATATATACACATTTTTACATAGGTATCAATTTCAAGCTTGTTTTATAAGGATTTTGTGGCACATTTCGAACAACCAAACAAATAGTGTGAAATATAAACTCACCATCCACCGTTCTAGTGACTGCAGTTGGGGAGTTCCCGAGTTTTGGCAAAGGCATGGATGCAACAGAACTGAAACCAAGATATAGGCCAAGAGAAGAGACTGCACCTTCATGAAACCCATTCTTTTGCTTCTATAGCAATGGATTCAATTAAAATGCAGAGAAGAGAGTGTACAGCAAAGAGGAGACAATAAACTCTACAAGAGATGACCCTGCCTTGGTTAACCATGAATCGGATGGAATTTATAACCCTTCCACCGCTATACGAGCCAATGATATAGTGACAATTGGCGTCAAAATTCAATCTTTGACGAACAATCAAGAATTAAGAACACAGGCTAAAATATGGTTTTTGGCAAGGAAGACATTGACCAGGAGCCAAAATATCTATTATCACTGAATTCATCAGAAATTGCACTTACATCTCTTGTATGACTTAGTAAAACCCGATGCAGGTTGACCAAAAGGGAGAAATCAGGTGTCCAGTGATATGATTAAAATCAACTTAATAAGTTTGCATCCACGGTGAGTAAATGTACTTACGTGTGAGGTAATATAATCGCTTGGTTCAATAAGGATTGCAACAATAAACTCTTCAGAGTCATGTAGATCTAATTTTATCTAACTTGGAGTATATCAGAAATGGATGCATATGATTCCTTCAACTCAATGAGATTAGTACATAAATTGCGATAAACCTAGCTCAGGCCTGATTACACAGGTCAAGCTCTAATTTCAGGGCAAAAGGTCAAAAACTCAAGCAGATTCACAGCCTAAACGTAAGTATTTGGTCCTCGCTTAGCGTATGGACTTCAAGATTTAAAAGTGCTAAGAGACATGTTTAGAGATTCCCAAAGACTGATGGGAATTGATAAATAAGTAGATAGCAAGTTACACCATGAAAATAGACTAAATGAATGTTTAGCCCACAAAAGAATAGCAGAAAGGGAGAGATAATAGCCTCAGTCTCTACACGCTGTTTACTAAAACCACCTGATACAATATAACAGTTACGCATGCTCATACTTTAAACCTAATTCTTATCCTTTCAGATTTCAAGATCTGTATATGACAAAACTCCTTGGACTTGAAGCATAAACCAAAGACTAATGGAAGCAAAATACATCCAGGAACGTAAACACTAATGTGAAGAAAGAACATCAGATGACGATCTCGAAGACCAATGACCAGTGACTAGCAAGCAGTGAGCAACTGAACTCATTTGGAAACTTACTGTACCTTCAACGACTGGATACCTTCAAGGTCTAGGTAAATGGAATTGGAGTTGCCAATGTCAGCAATGACCTCTTCTTTTGTATTTACACTATTGGATCTGCTCACTCTTCATCATTATTGCATACCACGGTATCTGCAAGTTAGACTTCAGCTACTCAAGCACCAATGCTGACTCTGTTCACGCACAAAAGATCAAAGATGGGTGATTCAACACTTTTTCAGGAAATCAGGCTGCATAAAAGAAAAAGGGTAAATTGCACTCTCCACTAACATTTGTGTATATTTTTTATTTTTTATTATTATTATTATTTTATTTTTTATTTTTATTTTTTTTTTGGGTTGTTTGGGGGGGGGGGGGGGGGGGGGGGAGTGGTTGAGACTAGCACCTGAAGGGTTATAGTTCCATGTGGGCAAAAACATTTTAAGGCCAAATTGGATTCAATGACAGAAGTGATAATGTAAATGATCTAATATAAAAAAGAAATTCAACAAAAACATAATATGTTTTGTAAACTAATGAAACAATCATGATGAAAGCTGAGTAGCAAGCTGCCTGGTCTTAACTTTGGCCTTTGGGTACATACTACATAACCTAGAATCTAAAGTCAGCCCAGCTGCTATCTGCAGTCCACATCCCCCTGACATACCTAGATGAACACAACTTGCTCTGATCCAAGCACCAAACTGCAGTCTATGTTCTCAAAGGACTTGATCAAACTGGAGGATAATAACAGCTGCACTGAACAAACTGGACCAAGGCGTTCTCAGGTCATCTCAAAACCCTTAAGAAGGATGCACCCTCATGCACATGAGAGAAGCACGAGGACATGTAAGGCGGTTTCTTCTGGATCTTTTCAGCTGATGAGATAAAGAGAGGCAGGCTGTGGTTTGGGGAAATCGTGATCTAAGAAATTTAGTTGTATTTTTTCCTTGGTAGTCCATCTCTTTTTCTTCTTTCTTTAGTAGTTTACTATATAGCACAGACACTTCTATCATGGAGCCGTGTCATGTCCGAAACGTGTCCACCACGTGTCGTGTGTATTTTTAAGAATTTGTCATGTGTCTACGTGCAGCATTGTCGTGTCCGTGCAACATAGATAGTTTCCTTTCAAATTATAATGACGGTCTGAACCCTCTATTTTTCCTCTGTTTTCTCCATTAATATCATAAAGTCGTTCTATCAATTCCTTTGATTCATGTTTGAGACAAGGGGATTATGTTTCCTAGGGATCCAGAAACATTACTTGACATGTTTTAATAGACAAGAGAGTAAAGCTATATAATCATATAATCTATCAAGTGTATATAAAATAGCACAAAGTGTATTGTTGAAAAAAGAGAGATCAGTAAACAAGACCATGCTTGAAGGGGTTTCATCAAGTTATGTCAACTGATAACAGTCCTAAATGGCCTGTACAATGTGCTCCTACAAACTTCAACAGATTAGACCGAGCAATTCAAAGTAAAGCTCAAATATGCTTGACCTCGGTTTTTCCAGAATGCTATCCAGAGGGGATAAAATAAAAACCACTATGAATCAGCTCTCGCGTTAGATGTTACCTTATTATCTGTGTTAAAAAAATTGAGAAGTTTTGGAATGCATCCAGCCTGTTTGCAATAAGACCATCAAGGCCAATACTATCACCACCAATAAATTGTTTGGAAGAAGGTGCAGCATACTCCAAATGACCCAAGGAGTCAGGCTGCTCAAAATCAGGAACTTGTCAATAAACATCAAAACCATATAGCTTGATTTGGAAATAGACATGAAAATAAATTACGTAAATATTGTAAGTACCCAGTACATGTCCAGCTTCCCGTTATGAGTAGTAGTGTCACTAAGAAAAGCTTCTGTATGAGCCTGTGATTTGTGTCCCTCACTAACAACATCCTGCGTGAGACGTTGTGAATCAACTCTCGATTGCAAACAAACCAGTTTCACTGGCTCTGTGAAGCTGTGGACTGGGTGTGGATTGCTGACAAGCATTATCCTGCATATGACCAGCCTGAGAATTCAGCTAAAACAAAACAAGATAATAAGAAAGTGTGACTCTTTTTGAACTTCTGAGGGGAAAAAAACATATATATGGTATGACGCCAATATCCAGAAGAAAGCATCTACCACATCATGAAGCCTCAATGGATTAGAGCTGACATTCTGAATGCATGAAGCTACAGGAGCATCTTCTGACCAAGCTGGAACTGTTCCACTCGAAGAGGTGATCTTTTGAAAACAAAAGGCATTGCATGTTTCCTCAGCATCCAATATGGATGATTGAGCCACGGGGGCTGACTGAATTGTGGTTTTAAAATGCGCAAAGGCAGCATCAAATGAATCGCAGGTAATGTGGCTGGTATTTACATTTCCTGAAGCTTTAGGTACTAAGGCTCCGAAGCTTATGTTAGATAGATCCCATAAAAGTGCTGAGCTGTTGGGAGTTCTCTGGTTATCCTATAAAACATGAATTGTTAAACATAAAATCTAACTAAAAAGGTCTGGGAGGAAAAAGGTATGAAGTAGCAAGTAGAAACTACCAGTGGCTGAACTGCCTTATCCAACTGAATTGATTTGCCAACATCATGATTTTATAAACCCTCACCAGCTGCTGGCCCATGTTTTTGACTTCCATGGGACATGAATGCTTTCCACAATCAACAGTTTGTCTCAATTTCATTAATTTGTAAATTATTTTCAGAAAGTGTAGACATCAAAGGCATCCTGCTCATTTTTGGCTCAATATCAGAGAACCACCCGTATCTTCAAGAAAAAGAGCAGAGTTATATCAGTTTCAGACTTTCAGCTAAGAAGATTTTCTTTACAATGGATAAAGTCATATAAAATAAATAAAACAAGAAGGAAAGAGAGAAACCTTAGCCGGAAAGTAGCAGGGCTGCCCATGGCAACATGCACATCAGTTACAGTGATACCGTGGTCCTTCAAAGTCCATTCCTATAGCTAGTAAGATTTCCTGACGAGCATAGTATGGAAATAGCATTAGCTCTCCTGATGACATCTTAGGTTTGCCCCACTCTTTGTATTAAGGTGTTTCACCACAGAAGAAATTTTCTTTCGAGTTCCTACTATTAGCTCCAGATAAGGGTTGTGCTTCTCCTGCAATATATGCAAATAAAAATTTGAAGTCATATTGAATGTACAATGTCTGACGTGAAGTTGAAAACAGCCATTGACCAAAAGAACCATTAACTTCTTTTTAAGCAAATAAAGTGAGATTCTATAGGTTGTCATCCTCATGAATTACCATCGCCATGCCTTTGCGTGTAACTTCATTTATTGGAAACAGCTGGAGTTTATGCTTTTGACAGAAGACGGAAGCTTGTCCTATAGTACAGATGTTGGAGCTCCAGGTGACAGAAGTTGAATTGGAGACTGCACGCACTGTCCACCAAATTCGTTGCCATTTTCCCTGAAGAACGAGGCTGTTAATTTAAAAGGAAATGCTCAATACAGGGGAAGCTCATTAATGATCTGTTAATCACCTTTGGCGCGGAATGATTGACTAGGTAAGTAATCATGACTCCTTTGGTTACAAACCGTGTTTTTTTATTTCCGTTTGCCCCTGCTGCTCTGACTGAAGAGGAACTAATTTATTGCCTAAGGGTAGAAACAATGCTTGTCTCAGTATTTACACTGCATAGAAAATCAAACATATGTCAAGTTTGAATGTTAATTTGTCCAGCTAAACATAAATTATATAGAGAACATTGGAATACTGTAATAGCATGATCAAGACTCCAACAGGATTCAACTTAGCAGCTTTATTAGCAATAGAAACCCACAATCATTACCTGCTGCTTTCCATCTCTGCTTGGCACCTTTGCTTGTAGATATCCCAGATTTCGTGCAGCTAAGTCCTGTAACTGTCTTTCCTTTGTAGTTGTAGTAGTTTAACGTCGTTGCTCAGTCTTCATTGCACATAGGACAGCAAGTAGTCACACCTCCTTGAAAACAATCCCTATACAATATCCTATATCAGATATTTGCAAGTAAGAAATCATCTCTCATCTCTCATCAAAAAAAAAAAAAAAAAAAATAGCTCCTCATGTAAAAACATTACTACAAAGGAGTTAATTTGCAAAATACTAATGAACAGGCTGCCACAATGCCCACCAGTTTAGGGCCTAGGTACAATTAGATGTGCACAACCTACAATGTAGGAATGTCCTTGAACCTTCTCAGGGATATGAAATTTGAGTTTATGCCAACAATCTTTCTTTCTTGAATTTGTTTTACGGGTGTAGTGGTCAGATTTTTGATCTTCATCAGAATCGCGACACATGTTCCACCTCGTCAGGAGCATCCTAAACAAACAACAAACACGACATATCAGTAGGCCCATTGCGGACCCAAGAAAAAAGTCCGAGCATCTTCTCGAAGCGAGAAAGGTCGAGCACCTTCCCAATACCGCTCCCCCTTCCGAGAACAATCAGCTGTTCCCGAGACTATTCCTCCTTCTAAGGACACTCAGTTGTTCCAGAGGCTGCTTCTCCTTCTGAGGACACCTCTGCCTCAAGAACTTCCATACTCCTAACCGTCCCGAGGTCCACTCCTTTCCAGAGACTTTTCCTCCGAGCAAGATAGCTACAGCAACCGCCCTTCTTCATCTCCGCCTACAAATAGCTACAACAATAGGTCTCTTTGATTTTATCTTCAGTTACGCAGTCTGACTTCCCTCACATTCATAACGTCCTGGGCAATTGTGAGTTGGGCAAAATTTTTGGAGAAATCCCAACAATCAAGCGTTAACAATCGCGGCTATTTCAATAACTCTGCACATGAAGATCGTGACAGTAAGCTAATATTGACAGCTTTCCATCCGCCTCCAGACCAACAATTGAGTACAAATAGACTTTCATCTCCAATGAGAAAGGAGATGGAACCCCAGAGAATTAAACTTGTAATAGAGTGTGGAGAATTCTTGTAACCTTTTGGGTTTAATGGAATCTTTCTCTCTCTTTGCACCGTTGTTTTTCCTTTTCGGATTTTTCACGTAATTCTCTTGTGTTTGCGTCTAATTTACATTCCTATTCACAATTTGAGTGTAGATAAATTCCCCGAGGAATTTATCTCTACAACAGGCAAAGGAGAAATGTCAACATTGAGTTACAACCTTAACCCTTTTTTACTTATTTGCTAATATTACAACCACCTCTTGTCCCAAAACATTACCATGAACTTCAAGGACTCCACTAGATCAGCTAAAATCGCACTTTGTAGGATATACAGTCTACATGATGTGAGACTACCATGAAGGCTATCCCCAAATGCCAGATTTTTAGAATAAAGTTCTTAATACTATCAATTTTCAGATGTCTCATTCACATTAAAGGAGAATTTTTTTCAAAATTATGGCTCAACCTTAATTTCAAAGAACCTCCTCTGAAAACAATACACATAAAAAAATAAAAAATAAAAAAAAACATGTTTCAAACTTATGGACCAATCTTTCCAGTTGAGCACTTAAACGGGTATAAAATTATAATCCAATGAGCGAATATTCTAGAAGTGAAATGGGTCTCAATTAGGGGAAAAAATTTACAATCAAACTGAAGGATTTGTCCAAATAATATCAAAATATCAATCAAAATGAGTTTATTCCACTCAATTCTAGGGTTCCAAATAACAATGAATCGGCCAAAAGAAACCCTAATTCGCAACTAAAGGAGCTGAATTCATAAGAATAAGAGAGCAAAATGCCAACCTTGAATTCGTCCCCGTCAATTCTCCAATCGAGAAGCCCTAATTTGAGAGAGATTTCTGAAACGGAGAGTTAGGGTTTTGGAATCGAAAAAAAGGGGCAAGCTTGTCACGTTCTCGCAATTTAAAGACTTGCTCCATACGGATTTCAAAACATGCCGCCTTGTCGCCAGCCCAAAAATAATGAGAACGGCATTGGCGCCTGACGCGTGGCCGTTGAGTGTGGGACCCGCAGTTACTCTTGGGCCTAGTTTTATCCTATTATTTAAGCCCATTACTACGCGGGCCCGAAATGAGAATCATAAATAAAGATGAAAATTAAAGGGGAAAAAAATTGCCTTGCTCAGGCAGAAAATTTCACTGTTTTATTAAATTATTTAAATAACTTCTTATTCTTTTGAATTTTACAGGCAACTCATATTTAAGAATGACATCGGATTTTTTTTTATGCATATCCTGTGTGTGGCATGAGCTTATAAACAAATTTCAGGATAATGAGTCCATGTCAATGTCTTATTCCCTTAATATAAGGGCATGTTAGCAAATAGAAAATAGGCTGAAAAACTGACAGTGGAACGCGACACAGTCAGTTTTTCAGCCCTTTTCACCAATTTTGCAAGAAAAGAGAAAAGAGGAAAGCCCTTACGTCAGCACTTTTTTTTAATTTTTCTGATTTTTACAAAACAAACATGATTTCTTGCGGGCTGAAAACTTACAGTGAGGTTCATTTTATTCAATTTTTCGCTTTATTCAATTTTTCCGCTTAACTTTCTGTAATCCAAACATATACTAATATACTAAGTGTAATATGTAAATCTTATTTTTCCAAAAATCCCGTACTCACTGTCAATTCTTCTTTCCTCACCATCTTCATTTTGAAAAGAAAAAGTAGTGAATAAATAGATGGTTAAATATCCAATAAGAACCCATAAGAACAAGATGGCCAAGAAAACATTACATAATCACCCGTCTGTCCATCCAAAATGCACAAAATGCACAAACAAACTCATTTAGGAAATTGTAGTCAACATAACTCGCATGATTAAAGTTTTAAAGCACAGTGCCACAGCTACAGCTAAAGAATAACAAAAGCCGTAACCTCCAGAAGTTCGAGCAATCTTAAAACACGATCCCCGTCAATACCAGAAATGTAATCAGATTCATGCCAGTTGTTTTCCAATATGAACAGCTTCTTTTACATATAAATGTCGAAGATCTCAAAGAAACAACATAAACAGAATCATACTTTCAGCGTCAGTCTAAGTCTACAATCCCAAAGTTAGAGAGGAGGATCTTGAGCTGTTGCACAAAATCCGCGCCTGTTGCGTACTCTGTGAGCAACCCAACAGCAAAACCAAACATTGCCCATCTGCACCAGAGCACAAAAGCAAATCAAAGGTAATAATCAATTCATGACTGCATCATGAAGAGAAGAAGAGTGAGCCAACCTCAAAATAGATCAATTTGGAACAAGGAAGCGATAGGTTTGGCATTCTAACTCTCAGTGCTATAAAGAAAATTCACACCATGTGATGAACATCCAGTTACATTAAAATTATAGATTACAAAATATTTGTAAGTCAAAGAAGATTGTTTTAATTAAGTGTTATCTTGGGGGCTGCAAGACTATCAGGTAAACTAGTGCTTTTGTGTAGTGGTATCCATTTAAATCCTTCTGTGTAGGCCAAATTTGAATGTAGGTTGCTCCCGTGTCATATTAAAGTCCTTGCCATTACGTCAGAACTCTAAAGTTGTGAAGAGAGTGTCATATTAAAGTCCTTGCCATTACGTCAGAACTCTAAAGTTGTGAAGAGAGTTGAGGACCGTAACTTTCAGATTCCAACATGGTGCACAGACGACTCTCTTGGCAGTTGTTTTCCTACTCTTTATGGAGCTTGGACCAGGCTGATGGTGTCGAAAACTAACGACGCAGGGCCAATAGAAACCTCGGTTTAAGAGGATATTGAATCCACCTATAATAAGGAAGAGAGAGAGCATCAAATTATTGTGAGAGATTAGAGGGTTGGATTAACAAAGGGGAATACTGGATCACGAAGATGGAAAAGAGTGGAGCTTATTCACTGAAGTCGCTTTGTGGGCACATCCATGGGGGCTGTATAAGCCAATATATTAGAGCACCTTTCCTTTGCATAAGGTGAAAGGTTTCGTTTGGCTTGTTTCCAAGGACTATATTCTCTCCAAACATTGCTGAAACACATGGAAGTCGTGGATGAGAAGCACACAACGTGTGGTGAGCACTTTGAAATGATAACCACATATTCACCAAGATGAACAGAGTAGAATTATGCCAGTGAGGTGTGAGGCCTAGCTTGCTGGTAAAAGGGTGGGAATGGATTGTGCGGAGTCTCATGTTCGAGTCCGACTACGGCATAATATTCAAAAAGATATTTCTAATGTTTGGGAGACAGAAAAACACAGCATAAGAAACAAAAGTTGGGGAATCTGGGGCACCGTGAATAGGGGGGACATGATTCAGTTTAATGATAATGGTTTAGATGAAAATTTTCGAAGTTTCTTGCTTCAAAATTTCTATTTGTGAATTCATTAGAAGATCTAGCTCCAACAAAGATTAGGAGGATCGAAGGGTTAGAGCCACCAGGAAGAACAGTGGATCACGCACTCGCTTGGCCACTGTGCTCGACCATCGACCTTTGTTTGACTCAGAGATAAATCAGGAGGCGTTTCCTACCAGCATGACCAACTTTGGTTGGCCAGTGGAAGTTGTTTTGGTACTTGGTGTTAGTTCCGACAACTAGTCAAGATGAACCGATCTAATTGGTCAGATCGGTGAAAATGAAGTGAGACATTTTCCGTTTGATAGAACATTCCTTAATTACATAACTACATTTCAATTCTCTTAGTTAAATACCAATTAGATTGGTATTAATCAGTCTCAATATAATCAATATATCAGTAATAATATTATAGAGATAAATATTCCAGCATAATCCCTGCAAAAAGAATGTTACTTTAATTATACAGCAATGGATGGAGGTACTCATATAGCGAATCTCTATAAGATAATTACGTCCCCCGCTACGGTGCTAATAGGTTACTAGATGCAGTTCTCCCAAGATACAAAACTCTTTCACAGTATTTGGATAACACTGTCAAATAGACCATACAGTCGAACCAAAAATTGATCAGTACCTTCACTAATTGAAACTAGACAAAACGCGGACCAAGACACAGTCAGAAAGAATCTATGTCTGAAAGTTTGGAGAAATATCTTATGCAAGAGAAAGGAAGGGAGAGGGATTTTAAGTCTAAGTAACACTCAGATTTCGTTCTGTGAGAGTCGAGAAGCACTATTATAGCGTTCCTGAACAGTAGCTGGAGCAGTTTTTGAGCGGTTGCAACAGTTCAGACATAACCGTCTGAACGGTTTTATGTCTGAACCGTTTCTGTAGCCAACAATTAACCGTCCGCGCGTGCCAGCTTGGGTTCAGGTTCGGGTACGCTGCGCGGCCCGCGCCCACACCCTTACTCAGACGAATTGGGTGCCAGGCCGGACTGCATCCACGCCCGCATGTCTGTAGCCCAGTCCAAAAAGAATCGAGAGACCCGCGCCAGCACCGGGATAGGGTAGGCGACGCGCGGGCATGGTTTCTCTCATACTCGCGCAAAAACTCCAAATACCCTAAGGACACGCCCTTTGCTCTCAACTTTTCATATTTTAACTACTTAATTTTTTACACCACTTCTAATATGAGATTAAAGAGTTTTACTCCTTTTGGTCCCCTTTTAGCTATTGAATTAGGTCAAATTATGATTTGAATATCTTATTCATTCAAAAATAGAATTGAACATGTAAAAATACCACGTTGATCCCCAATGAAAGGAGAACACATTCCAACCATCACTCGTGTGTTTCTAGCAACGGATCACGCCCGAATTCAGCTTGAAATTCACTTAAAATTTCTTTTCCAACAATCCCCCACAATGAATGGAGATTAAAAAAAATAAACACACTATGAAATTGACTCTATAGTGAAAGGTACTTTACGAAAGAAACTGTATCAATACGGGTGAATTAGGTCTTATACCTTCCATAGCGAAAGTCTTATCGGACTTGCTTGCCAATCAGTGAACTATGTCTTGAACTGTCAACTGTTTATGTAAGCTAAGTCAACAAATCTCACACAGTAACTTTCAAAATCAACTTTGATTCTCAGTTGTGTCCATTTTAGCCCTAAATATTCTTGGTTTCTGCAAAATCACAGCCTCCATAGAGACTCGAAAAGCCGACCCAGCTCTACACTCACATAGGTGATGTCCCATTAAGAGTAGTCTACTCTACTCTACTTATTTTGATAACAAACTATACATCATTAAAAGCGTTAAGTTTATTCTAAATCAATTGTAAAAAGCACTTGGGTGCACCATAGAAATGAGTTGGAGTCAAGGTCCTAAGTGCTTATTCGCGGAGTCAATCATACCTAGCCACTTAAACTTAGTGTGTGGGATAAGGAGGTTTCCATTAAACTGACTCGGTATAGTTAGGTTTTTAACCACATTTCCTTCGATGCGCAGTTTATATGCTTTTCACTCAAACTTTAAGTAAACGAGTTCGCTAGGTTATCCTTTGATGATATAAATTCAATAGAGATAACTCTATTTGAGAGCAACTACCTAACGGTATTATGTCTATGACGGATGTGTCTAAACTTACTGTTGTATATAAAGTTTTGTACCCTAAATTGCTGCTTGGTTGTCACAGTGAATGCATATGACAGACACTGATTTAGGCCACTGTGGTATATCCTCCAAAAATTATCGAAGCCATACTGCTTCTTCTCCAGTATTACCCAAGGCTATAATTCTGATTCCATTATGGAACGGATTATGAAGTTTATTTGGAAGATTTTCAAGATACCGTCGTGCCTTTGACAGTAAAAATGCATTCGCTAGTTGATTTCAATTCTTCAGAATCTGCAATCCAATTTGCATCGGTGTATCCTTCAAGTACAAGTGGGCACTTCTCATATCTTAGGCATATTCTTTGCTATTAGATGCGTAACCCACTACTCGTAGTATGGCAGTCCAATGATTGTCACTAGGATTACTAGTGTACTTACTTAATTTGCTTACGGCGTAAGCAATATCAGATCTAATGTAATTCATGAAATATATTAGACTACTAATGAGAATAATCCAACTATCAATTTTCAGTTCCTATATTCTTGCGAAGGTGGATGTGTGGGAGAAAATTGTATTCTCATTTATCTCATGTTCCTTAAATTTTTCTATCATCTTTTTTACGTAATGAGATTGAGATAGACCGATTCTATCTAGTGCTATAGTAATTTTAATTCTTAAAATGATATCAGCAACACCCAAATCTTCTTGTCAAAGTTGTTGGATAGTATCCTTTTTTGTGGACTAAATAACCCTAATATTAGTCCCGAGTATCAACATATCGTCTATAGAGACAAACAATGATACACGTATTTTCAATAGTTTTAGTGTAAACACACTTATTGCATTCATTGATAGTGAATCCATCTTTGATTATGATACTATCAAACCTCTCATATCATTATTTTGGAGCTCATCTTAGGTCATATAAAGATTTGATCAGATTACACACTTTATGTTCTTAGCCCTTAACTATAAATCCTTCTGGTTGCTCCATATAATTTCTTCATTTAATTCGCCGTTTAGGAATGCAGTCTTGACATCCATTTGATGGATATCTAAGTTATGCAATACTACAATCGCAATTATCATCTGAATAGATATTATTCTTGTTACTGGCGAATAAGTATCGAAGTAGTCTAAGTCTTTCTTTTTGTCGATAACCATTATGTTGGCCCAAAGGCCTATCACTATAGTTTTGATGATAATCAACTCATGTAGTTATGGTACTAATGATCTTGTGTTTAATTAGTTTCAGATTTGTGATCAAGATCTTAGTAGGTGTGTAGCTTCAACAAAGGATTTAAAGTCAAGTTTGGAGCTAGCACGGTTTAATTCAAGAGCTTGTGCATCAAGACCACATCAAGTACTCAAGAGGAGTCTAGCTCTATGGATCGTGTTTGGACCAAGTCAAGAAGATGAGAAGACTTCAAGTGAAGACTTCAAGATCAAGACTTGAGTCTAGATTTGTTTTATATGATTTGGTTTTAGATAAAATGTAAAGGATAGAATAGTTGGTGGATTGCTCAAGTATATCTTACACACACACACACTCTTGATTTAGATAAGTTTTTCATAAAAGAATTTTTACTTTGGAAAAATACAAAAGAGTTTTCCTTTAGAAAAATACCGGTTTGATTTTTAGAATTCAAGTATATATGTTTTAACCAAAATCATATTTAGTGCTTAATGTCAAAAATATAGATATTTCACCATGTATGTGTAGTGGATCATATCCATACACTCTATGCTTCAAAAGAGTTTAAAATATCTTATTTTTGTATTTGGAGAAGTTTTGAAAAAAATAAGTTTGAAAAAACCAATTTAGAAAAATACAGTTTTTGTTTTGAGCCAAATTTTCTAAGTTACAAAAATAGTTCAAATTATTTGTAACATGCCTTGATTTTGCTCAAGTATGTTTGATTATCAAAGTATAATGTTAAAACTATTTTTGTAGACTTTTGGTAATTTTATGAGATTTTATTTTAGCCAAAAAGACAACCTTTTAAATCCCTAATTTGACCTGACCTGGCTTCTGTCGGTCGACCGGACCGGTTGACCGATCTTGAAGTCGGTCGACCGAGTCGGTCGACCGACGTGCACAGAACGTGCACGCCAGCTTGGCTGGAGGGCCGGTCGACGGGGTCGGTCGACCGACAGAGAGCTCTGCTCTCTGGAAAGCCCCGGTCGACCGGGCCGGTCGACCGGATAGAGAGCCTGCTCTCTGTATCCAGGCCGCGGTCGACCGGGCCGGTCGACCGCTGGCACAACGGTCAGAAATCTGACCGTTGGCCGGTCGACCGAGCGGTCGACCGACAGGTCAATCTGGCTCCAACGGCTAGTTTTTTCTAGCCCTATAAATTGGGGCTTTTGGGGGCTGTTTTAGTTAAGAATTTTGGAGAGTTTTAAAGATAGTTTTTCCTACTCCATTAAGAGTTTTTCTCCACTCATTTGAGAGCAAATATTTCCAATCAAAAGGGGAGTTTATCAAGAGTGTTTCAAAGTGATTTTATTGAGTTTTCCTCCACCATTTCAATCCTTATTTTCTCACACAACACTTGAGCTATCCATTGCTATATCTACCATAGGGTCTTTGTTGTAAGAGGATTTTAGGTGATCAAAGTGTTGTGATCACCAAAGTTCATCTTTGTACTTTGAGGAGGCAGACTTACGGGTTCGCAGTGTTTCGAGTTCGTGTGTGAACTCGGTGTCTGAGGTGCGGCCTCGGCGAGCTAGTGGGCTTGCGGTGTGTTCTTGCGGGAACAAGAGAGGGACTAGAGAGTCCAAAGAGCTTGTAGGTGTCGCGGCACCAAGTGAACCGGTGGGATCGATTATATTGGAAATCTTTCACAGTGTTGAAGGCGGGGACGTAAAGCAAGTGTGCTCGAACCTCAAAACAAATCTCTCGTGTTTGCGATTGCTTTCTCTATCTCTTACTTGTTTATATCTTGCATGCTTATATTGTGTTTATCTTTATATGTTTGATATACATTGTGTGCTAATTGTTATATGCTTGGGGATTGTTTGCTAACACTTGTATTCAACCAAGAGAGCCAACGCGGCACCTCAACTCTTATTTAGAGGAATCTTGAGGAGTTAGTCCAGAGCCCTTCACAGAGAATTCAGTTACACTCTTGTGTTATACGTGGTGTTTAGTTTAAGAAGATTTAGTTTGCATCATATAAGTTTTAATTCCGCATTATTGACCATTAGATTAGCTCATCACCTATTCACCCCCCAGGTGATTTTAGTTGGTATCAGAGCCAAGTGCTATTGATTTGGGTCTTACAACCTAGAGTTAAAGATCCTCATTTATAGTTAATCACAATATTTGTACACACACCATGGATTTCATAACACCTCCCACCTTTGACATCCTTAACATCCAAACTTGGAAGGTTAAGATGTCTTTATTCCTCAAAGGCCTAGGCATTCATGTTTATCTTGCTACAACTAAAAATTTATATGTTAATAATAGCAAGAATATTGAGGCTAATGCAAAAGCCCTACATGCTTTGAAGAGTACCCTAAATGATGATTATTTATCTAGGGTTTCTAACATTGACTCGGCTTTTGTAGTATGGAACTCATTGATCTCCCTTGGCGAACAAGAACTATATTATGCGGGGAGCGACTCGGATGTTGGAAGTGACACCTCCAACGTGTGCTACATGGTCCATGGGGATAACCCCCTTGAGGTAACTACCGAATCCGAGATACAAGAGGATGTTGAAATGCTTATAATGAACTAGCATCATTTTGTCAACAAACTCTTAGAAAAATATGAATTGCTTAAAAAGAATAACAAGAATTTGAAAAAGAATTTTGATTGCATGTTAAAAGAAAATGATTCTTTTAAAAATAAAGTTGCATGCATTGAAAAAGAAAATGAAGTTTTGAAAAATGAGAATGTTTCCTTGATGTCTAAATTAAATGATCTTTGTGAAGGAACACTAATTTGAAAAATAAATTATTTTGGTGGAAAAACAAAAGGAAATTGCTTTGCATGAAAATAACTCTTTAAAAAGAAAAATTGTTGAAAAAGAAAAAGTAAATGTTTCTAAAAAGAATAAGAAAAATGATCCTCATTCTCACCATGCTTTAGATGCCACTACTAATCAGATGAAATTTTTGAAAAATAAAATAAATTGTTTGAGTTCAACTTTGAGTACATGTGCATTTAATCATAAAAGATTGGAATCTTTGTTTCAAAAGAAACAAGATCCACATGTTCATGCACAACACCCACATCATGCATATGCACATTTTGCACGCCACTATCACAGCATACACATATGCATCCTAGAGTGTATAAATGTACACATTGTGGCCGCAAAGGTCATTTAGCAAAGTTTTGTTTTGATAAGATGCATCATATTAATTTGCTAAGAAAAATGTTTAGATTCCATTAGATGCTAACCCACGTGGATCCAAAGAAAATGGGTACCAAAATCCCCACCTTGTATTTTTGATGTAGGTGCGGGCTCTCACAAAACGTGAGAGAGATGGTGCCTTGATGGTGGATGCACATGGACATGATGGACACATATTTGATGCACCGCTATCAAGGAGGTTTGGTGGGACAACCACCATGTTTTGGAGATTTGGAGTATAGTTCTTTGGTTTGGTAACTATCTCTAAACTCCTAGTTTATTTACATGCTTGTTCATATGATGATTTTTAGCATGTTCATTTGTTTTGTGCTTCATGTGATAAATACTAGTTTAAATGTAGCTTTTATTAAAACTTGGATATATATATTTGTACAAGTAGTGAGCAACAAATTGATTCATATATGTTTGCACTTCTTTGCTCATTTGTACTCACTATATGCATATGTATAGCGTAGTTTTGATGATTTCCTCATTTACACTTGTTTTTCCTATTTTTCATATTTTACTTCATGTATATGTAGTTTGTATTCAAATCTAATGAATATACATGTATGTCTCTTGAGTCTCTTGCCTTCATGCAAATCATATCATAGACTCTTTTATATTTGGGATAGTATGCATATTGTTAGTTTTAAATAAAAATATATATATACCTAGAAGTTTATTTAAGATGAAAAATGAATTTTTATGATTTTCATCTTTATTTGAAAAATGAATTTTCATGATTTTTGTTTTGATAAAATGATATTTGTTTTGAGTATAATTGATTATTTTCATGAAAATACTACTTACATGATTATTGATCACTCACACTTCATTTATTTATTCATGACTGTGTTTCATGATCATTTTGAGCTTTATGGACCTTGAGTGTTGAATTTTGTGTATTTAATATGCTTCATGATATACATGTGATTTGGTTTCATATTTTGAAGGATCTTTAACTAGTTTTTTAAAAATTATTTTAACTAGTTATTGTTTTCATTTGGTAGTGATTTTCAATGCTAAAAATATTTTTCAAACCTATTTATGAAAACCCCTACCAACACCGTTATGGGCGGATGGATGGGCGAGTATGCCTTGTGAGCATTATTGAAAATCTTTTATCTTGAGCATATAAAGGGCGGTAGGTTATAAGTTATATACTTGATCTCAATTGGTATTTCATTTTGTATATACTCATATTTTGTTTCCTATATATGTATGCTTCATTTCAAATAATATCAATTTCTATTGGTATTTTTTTCATACATATATATGATTTGTTTGTGCTCGAGTTAAAATCGATTTACATATTTAAAGTACAAAGTTTGTTTATGCTAAGCTTCATTCAAATTTATTTCAATTGATTTCTCAATTGATATTTTTATATAAGCTTATGCATTGTCTTCAATTGGTATTTTTTTTACAATTGGTATTTTTATCAAAAATGTACAATATGTTTCAATTGGTATCTATTAATCTATTTATTTCAATTAGTATGCATGAAAATTTATATTGGTATCAAGATATAAAATACTTTCTTTATTGGTATCAAGATCACAATTTGTATCAAAATTTCATTTACAATTAAAAAAATTCAAGATTTTGTTTTAATAAGAAAATTAAAAATGTTTTGATTTGTATTGCCTATATGCAAGAGGAGCTTAACATCTCTTCTACATATAGATTCATGTTGAGTGTATCTTATATTTAGGAGCTTGACAACTCTTCTTTATGTGGTACACGTGTGTAGAGGAGCTTCACATCTCCTCTTATGCATTACATATTATGTGTTATGTGAATTAGGACTTATCATCCTTTCTTCATGTAATGCATATATGTAGGGAAGTTAACTTAGCGTCTTCCTCTTCATAAATGTATATCGCATATATCTTTTATTGATTGATTTGAGTTCACCTCTTTGTGGGAGAGAACATTATTTTTGTGTTTACTTTAACCCCTTTGTTGATAATTGACAAAAAGGGGAAGAAGTATTTTAGTATATATGCATGTTATTTGACATGTTATTTTGGAGAGGATTTATGTTTATGCATATATGTTTTGTTTTGCAAATAGGAGAAAAAGTATTTGATGAGTTTTATGCTTAATTGGCATATTATCTCCTTGTATTTGCATACAAGTTTATGAGCTTTCATTGCATATTTATTTGTTTATTGTTATACATGCGTTAAGGGGGAGCTTCTTTGAAGCTTTACTTTAATCCATGCATATATAACTCCATGAGTTTTGTCATCATCAAAAAGGGGGAGATTGTTGGCCCAAAGGCCTATCACTCTAGTTTTGATGATGATCAACTTATGTAGTTATGGTATTAATGATCTTAGTTTAATTAGTTTCAGATTTGTGATCAAGATCTCAGTAGGTGTGTAGCTTTAACAAAGGATTTAAAGTCAAGTTTTGGAGCTAGCACGGTTTGATTCAAGAGCTTGTGCATCAAGACCACATCAAGTACTCAAGAGGAGTCTAGCTCTATGGATCGTGTTTAGACCAAGTCAAGAAGATGAGAAGACTTCAAGTGAAGACTTCAAGATCAAGACTTGAGTCTAGGTTGTTTTTATATGATTTGGTTTTAGATAAAATGTAAAGGATAGAATAGTTGGTGGATTGCTCAAGTATATCTTACACACACACTCTTGATTTAGATAAGTTTTCATAAAAGAATTTTTACTTTGGAAAAATACAAAAGAGTTTTCCTTTAGAAAAATAACGGTTTGATTTTTGGAATTCAAGTATATATGTTTAAGCAAAACCATATTTAGTGCTTAATGTCAAAAACATAGATATTTCACCATGTATGTGTAGTGGATCATATCCATACACTCTATGTTGTCAAAAGAGTTTAAAATATCTTATTTTTGTATTTGGAGAAGCTTTGGAAAAAAAAAAGTTTGAAAAAACCAATTTGGAAAAATACGGTTTTTGTTTTGGGCCAAATTTCTAAGTTACAGAAATAGTTCAAATTATTTGTAACATGTCTTGATTTTGCTCAAGCATGTTTGATTATCAAAGTATAATGTTAAAACTTTTTTTTAGATTTTGGTAATTTTATGGGATTTTATTTTAGCAAAAAGACAACCTTTTAAATCCCTAATTTGACCTAACCTGGCTTCTGTCGGTCGACCGGACCGGTCGATCGACGTGCACAGAACGTGCACGCCAGCTTGGCTGGAGGGCCGGTCAACCGGGTCAGTCGACCGCCAGAGAGCTTTGCTCTCTGGAAAGCCCCGGTCGACCGGGCCGGCCGACCAGACAGAGAGCCTGCTCTCTGTATCCAGGCCTCGGTCGACCGGGCCGGTCGACCGACAGGTCAATCTGGCTTCCAACGGCTAGTTTTTCTAGCCCTATAAATGGGGCTTTTGGGGGCTGTTTTAGTTAAGAATTTTGGAGTTTTAAAGATAATTTTTCCTACTCATTAAGAGTTTTTCTCCACTCATTTGAGAGCAAATATTTTCAATCAAAAGGGGAGTTTATCAAGAGTGTTTCAAAGTGATTTTCTTGAGTTTTCCTCCATTTCAATCCTTGTTTTCTCACACAACACTTGAGCTATCCATTGCTATATCTACCTATAGGGTCTTTGTTGTGAGAGGATTTTAGGTGATCAAAGTATTGTGATCACCAAAGTTCATCTTTGTACTTTGAGGAGGCAGACTTACGGGTTCGCAGTGTTTCGAGTTCGTGTGTGAACTCGGTGTTTGAGATGCGACCTCGGCGAGCTAGTGGGCTTGCGGTGTGTTCTTGCGGGAACAAAAGAGGGACTAGAGAGTCCAAAGAGCTTGTAGGTATTGCGGCACCAAGTGATCCGGTGGGATCGATTTTAGTAGAAATCCTTCATAGTGTTGAAGGCAGGGACGTAGAGCAAGTGTGCTCGAACCTCGAAACAAATCTCCCGTGTTTGCGATTGCTCTCTCTATCTCTTACTTGTTTATATCTTGCATGCTTATATTGTGTTTATCTTTAAATGCTTGATATACATTGTGTGCTTAATTGTTATATGCTTGGGGATTGTTTGCTAACACTTGTATTCAACCAAGAGAGCCAACGTGGCACCTCAACTCTTATTTAGAGGAATCTTGAGGAGTTAGTCCAGAGCCCTTCACAGGGAATTCGGCTACACTCTTGTGTATACGTGGTGTTTAGTTTAAGAAGATTTAGTTTGCATCATATAAGTTTTAATTCCGCATTATTGACCATTAGATTAGTTCATCACCTATTCACCCCCCCCTCTAGGTGATTTCATATTGACTACTAACCTATCCTTGTTCTTATCGATAGATCCATCGGATTTTTTTTGAAAATTCACTTACTCCCGATTGGTTTACTGTTAGGAGGCAAGTTTATCAATTTTCAAGTATGGTTACTTAGGATTCTATTTCACTGTTTCTAGCTTTTTTCACATTTGTGCTTCTGGGTTGACATAACCTCCTTAAATGTTTCAGGCTCGCTTTCAAACGTATATGCTATGAAGTCTAGACCAAAGAATTTAGAGATTCTCGATCTTGTCCTGCTTCTTGGTTCAACTTCTGTATTGATTGTCGGTTCACGGGGACATTCATCTCTGAATGTTGTCTCATGTGTTCTTTTCTCAGAAGTCTTGTTTTCTTTCCGTTTGTACAGAAAGATGTCTTCAAAGAGTACATCTCTTGATTCGATAATCATGTTCACATGAATAAAAGGTATTTCTGATTTGTGTACCAGAAATTTATATGTACTGCTATTCAAGGCATAGCATATGCAAACACAGTCCATTATTTTTTATCCCAATTTAATTTTTTAGGTAGTAGTGTCGGTACCTTTGTAAGGCACTCTCACATTTGAGGTAATGGTAGGAAGGCGGTTGTTGACACTCCAAAAGACAAACTCCAAGGTAGCTCTACAACTGGTCTGAATGATGTCTAAATTTGTCGACACTTTTAAAAGACAAGTCATAAACAGGCTGAAAACTTATTCATCCCTGATGGACAAGCTAGTGACTTGGACTCCACTAATCCAGTGAAGCAGACAATCTACCAAGCATTACCTTCTCAAGAAGCCCAAGAGGCTAACATTCGCTTCGCTGCAAGCTCAGCTTTAGCTTCGCACTAAGCTCAGAGTAACTCCGCGGTGGGCTCATTTCTTAGCTTTGCTTCTGAAGCTAACTTAAGCTCTAGCAAAGAGCTATCATTTTAGCTTCGCTGCAAGCTCTTTTATAGCTTTGCTGCAAGCTTCTTTTTAGCTCCGTTGTAAGCTCATTTCTCAGCTTCGCATGAAGATTAGCTCTGCTGCGGACTTTTATGGTCATTTTTGACCATTTAAAAATCTCAGCATGAGATTAATGTGATAATATCACTTTGGGCAGTTAATTGTCGTGATCTTTTTGCTCCTTAATTAGTTGGAGAAGATCAAGAGAAATTCCTAACTTAATAGAGCAAAATAGAGGATTGGTGTAAACAAACCCAAGCCAGCTGGTTAATTATGCTTCGCATGTGGGTTTCTAGCTTCGCACATACTGTGTTTAGCTTCACAGTGAAACTATTCTAACTTCAGGTGTGAAGCTTAGGTGCGAAGCTAAACTAACGCACTTTGCTGGTTTTTAGGGGGTAGTTACACCCCATAGAGCCTATAAATAGCCCATCGCAAGGAGGGGCTCAAGGCTGATTTGGCTGGACTGAGGCTGATTTTCCTGGATTTAGAGGCGAGAATTTTCACAAGATCAATCTCTAGCTTCTGAGCTTCTTCAGGGAACTTTAGTTCTCTTTCGGGTGCTAATACCCTCAAAATCTCTCTCGAAGGATTTCCAGAATCAGGCGAGAACGAAATTTCTCAGCAGAAGACCTGAAGACTCGATTACTCGAATCGTCAACGGAACAAAGTGATCGCGCATTGACCAGACTTTTACCGGCACACTTTCTCAGAATCTCAAGAAGAGATACTTGTAATTTTTTTTATTTTTTTACTTGTAATTCTCTTCGACTTTTGTAAAATTTTCCCACATTTCAACGTCAATGGAAAACAGTGACCTTCCATGTCATAACTCAAATGGTATAAGACTGAGTTTCTTGTGGGATACTTTATTTATAATATAATTTGCGGTTAACAGAACTTCCCCCAAACAAGTTCTGTAGTGCTCCAGAACTTACGAACATGAAATTGACTATTTCTTTTAAAGTTTTGTTTTCCATTCAACAATCTCATTCTGCTGAAGAGTATATAATGCTATAGTTTGATGGATTATACCAAAATTAGCACATAACTCACTAAATTCATTTGATTCATATTCTCCGCCTCGATCGGATTTTAGAATCTTTATATTCTTGTTGAGTTGATTCTCAACCTCAGCTTTATATGTTATAAAACATATTCATTGTCTCATCCTTACTATTTAGAAGATACATATAACAGGATCTTGTACAGTCATCAATAAAAGTAATAAAATATTTTTTCCCGTCTCTTGTTGGCGCAAACTATAAGTCGCACAAGTTGCTATGAATTAATCCTTAAGGTTCAGTATTTCGATCAATTGAGTGAAAGGAGTTTTCGCGAACTTGACCTTAATACATATCTCACACTTGCGAATATCTTCCAAGTTGAGTTTAAAAATATATCCTAAATTAAACAAGTTCTGTAAAGACGTGTAATTTACATGCCCTAATCTAACATGCCATAATATAAGAGACTCAAGCAAATAAACAGAAGATTTTTCTTTATTTATCAGTTTATGATACGAATACATGGACTTTTTGTTCACAACAGCAATATTGGTTTTAAAAAGGCCATCAATAAGATAACCCTTACCCACATACACCCCTTCCTTAGTAAGTACAAGTTTATCTGATTCAAAAGCATTCTAAAACCCTTTTTACTAAGGATTGATTTGGAGATCAAGTTCTTACGGATATCCAGAACACGCAGCACATCATTCAGTTAGAGTTTCTTTCCAGATGTCCACTTTAGTATGACATTTTCTTTTCCCTCAACTTTAGAGGCGTCAAAGTTCCCCATGGATAGTTGCTCATCATGCTCCAGTTTTTTATATTCAGTGAATAATATTTTCTCGGAGCAGATGTGTCGGGTAGCCCTTGTGTCTACCCATCAATCCTTATTGTTGGTTGTCAGATTTACTTCTGACGTCACTGCTGATAGGCTTGGCGATGCATGGTCAGTCATATTTGTATATGTCTGGTCCTTCTTGTTCTTCTTGGGATGATTGCGACATTCATTCGTCTTGTGTCTCTCTTTGTTACAGATATAGAAGTTTTCTTGAAGCGCTTATTCTTACCTTCTTGGTCCTTATCTTTATATCCGGGATAGTCTTCTTCTGCTTTAAGCCCTTGAAAGTAGACAATTTTTCCTTTGAGTCTTCGATCACATTTGTCTTAGCCTCATAGGATTTTTTGTGTTCCTCTTGAATTTCTGGTTGTCCTCCTCAATCCTAAGCCTCACAATGAGATCCTCCAACTTTAGCTCGTTGCGTTTATGCTTCAGGTAGTTCTTTAAATCTCTCCACTCAGGAGAAAGTTTCTTCATGATAGTAGAACTTGAAATTTTTCAGATAGAATCATACCTTCATCCTTTATCTCGTGCAAGATAAGTTAGAACTCTCGCACTTCACTGATCACAGTCTTACTATCCACCATCTTGTACTCAAAAAATCGTCCCACGATGAACTTCTTGGTACCAGCATCCTCGGTCTTATACTTTTTATCAATGCTTGCCCACAACTTCTTTGTCGTTGGGATAGTACTATAGACATTGTAGAGATAGTCATCCAGTCTGTTTAAAATATAATTTCGACAAAAAAAAGTCACATTGTGTTCAAGCATCGACTGCAAGGACAGAGTCCCGATCAATTCCGGTTCAGGTGAATTTTCTTGAAGAAACTTGGCCAGATACAGAGTGGTCAGGTAGAAGAGTATCTTCTGTTGCCATCTCTTGAATTCTGTGCCATCAATTTTTCTTGAATTCTCCAACTTTGGGTTAGAAAGTGGAGCAAACACCATTGTCTGGATCGGCACATTCAGTACCCTACTGGAACTATCCTCCTGATTAGTTTCAGACATTTTCTGCATTCAGACAGAGTAAAAGTTAACAACTTCAATAACTGGTAATTGTCTTAAGATTGTTAGTTCCGACAACTAATCAAGATGAACTAATCAAATTGACCAGGTCTTTGAAAATCAGATGGGAGATTTTTCGTTTGATAGAATGTACCTTAATTACAGAACCACCTTTCAATTCTCTTCCTTAGTTAATCACCAATTAAACTAGTATTAATCAGTCTCAATATAATCAATATATCAGCAATAATATTTATGGAGATAAATATTCCAGCATAGCCCCTGCAAAAAGAACATTAGTTCAATTATACAACATATGAGTGAGCTACGCATATAACGAATCTCCTAAAAACAATTACGTCCCCTGCTACGGTGCTAACGAGTTAATAGACGCTGATCTCCTAAAATACAACACTCATTCACGATATTTAGATAGCACTATCAAATAGATCGTACAGTCGAACCAAAAATTGATGAGTACCTTCACTAATTGAAAGTAGACAAAACGCGGACCAAGGCACAGTTCAGAAAGAATTTATGTCTAAAAGTTTGGAGGAATATCCAATGCAAAAGAAAGGAAGGGAATTTCTGTCTGTAACGCTCAAATTTCGTTCTGTGTTTCTGTGTTGGAAAGAGTCAAGAGGTTGCTATTTATAGCATTCTGAATGGCAATTAGAGCAGTTTCTGAGCGATTGCAACGGTTTGACAGAACCGTTGACGGTTCTGAGTCCGAACCACTTTTGCAACCAACAGTTGTTAACCGTTCACGCATACCGCTTGGGTTCGAGTTCGTTGCACATGCCCGCACTCGCACCCAGACGAATTGGGTGCCGAATCGGGTGCCGGCCGACCTGCATCCGCGCCCGTACGTCTGTAGCCCAGTCCAAAAGAACCAAGCGACCCACACCTACGTCCGGACGGGGCGTGGTGCGACGGCGACGTACGCATGTGGGCATGGTTTTTTCTCAAACACACGTGAAAACTCCAAGTACCTGCGGGCAAACCCTTAGCTCCCAACTTTTTATATTTAAACTACTTAATTTTTCACGCCACTTACAATGTGAGACTAAAGAGTTTCTACTCATTTTGGTCCCCCTTTAGCTATTGAATCAGGCCAACTTCTGACTTGAATATCTCATTCATTCAGAAACGAAATTGAACATATGAATATACCACGTTCATCCCCAATGGAAAGAGAACACATTCCAACCATCACCGGCGTGTTTCTAGTAACGGATCACGCCTAAATTCAGCTTAAAATTCACTCGAAATTCCTTGTTTCTCAACACTTGGTTTATGGCGTATTGTTCATATCTGTACTTGTTTCTGTTGAAGGCATTACTGTTTTAATGGGGTAGCTTTTATCTTGAGGGACATTTTTTTCATTATTCTCTTCTTAATGAAACAGGCATAATCTTCTTTTCCTTTAAAAGGGGGTAAAAAAATATCTAGAATCTATTGATAATTTCAAAAATATCCACATTTTTTTTTGTAAACATCAATAAATATGCAGCGGCGACAGTCACACTATGAACAATTACAGAATTATGAAGCAAAATTTTGCAGTTTTATACCAAATCCACGACCCCTTAAAACCAACAGAGAAGCCAAAAAAGAGATTTTGATCCAAGTTACCATCTTTTAACAGAATTAAGAGGAAAACCCAGGCGCCAAATAAGCATAAAAATTACCTCCCATTAGCAATTTCATTCTTGCCAATGAAACCAAAGAAGGGGCCTTGGTCAGCCTCCTCAAGCTTCTTCTGCTTGAAATAGTCCTGCATCTCCTTCGCCATCTTCCTCTGATACTCGAGAGTAACCCCAGCTTCAACCTTGGCCTTTGCAGGCTGAGATTGAGGCTGAGGTTGAGATGGGGTAATGGGTTTTGTGGGAGGGGAGAGGGGAGGAGGTGGAGAGAGAGAGGGAGCTGACGGTCTCCTCAATGGGCCTTCAGCTTTAGAGCCGCGCACTATGAAGGAGGGATTGATTGCTTTAAGGTTTGATGAATGGTGAGAAGAATGATGAGAGATTTTGAGCTTGATGCAAGGGATTGAGGAAGCTACAGACATTTTTTCTTTCTTCCCTTGTTTTGGTTCTTTTGTTTTTTTGGAAGGAGGAGGAGAGAGAAGGAAAAAGGAGAATTTAATCATGAAAGTGTGGATGAGATGGGGCCAAGTTTGATGCAGAGACATCTGTGAAGATTTTCCCATTTGAATGCAAATTTTAAGTAACATTGGTCTCTTTTTTTTTTTCGTGGCCCGTGCAATAAAAATATAATTTTATTAAAAGATATTATGCAAATTAACTTTTGTCAGAATGACGTTTCCAAATGCATATGTGCAAATAAAACACCTAAATGTTATAGAAAAATAAATGTTGCAAATTCACCTTCAGATCGTAGAATAAAAGGTTTAATTCCATAAAACAATTGTAAATTTTTACTTGATATAAAAAAAAAAATAATATTAAAAATATTAAAAAATAGAGGAAACCAGCATGAACCATGCATGTTTTATTTTCAATGTACTTTTTATGAAAACTTTAAGTGTTCTCGCAAAAAAAGTTCAATAAGAGCTTTCGAGTTTGAGAGTTTTTTAAAATCAGGCGAAAGCTCATAGTAGTTTTATGAAATTAACTCTGAAATAAATGTTATAAGCCTCAAAGACATACAGCCAGCTACTATTCACAATTATCAAATTTCATACCATTGTTGATGCTGCAGTTTAAATCACACCTCTTCTCAGCACGAATCAATTACATTTTCAGGTCATCTAACCTTTAATACCATAATAATGATTGTACAAGTTCAGAAATTCAGGGGGAAACAAAAATAGAATCATCAATACAGTAAAGCAAAAGATTGCAGAAAACATTGGCTTAACGCGCGCGCGCGCGCACATATTTATAGTGAAATGGTGAAGATCAAGATATTGCACAGGAAGAATACAGCAGCAGAGAAATTACAGGGACTACATGAAAGCCTGGGACCAAAACCCAAATCTTGTAGAAAGGATCGAGTTTGACGAGTTGGCTGAATCGGAAATACAAGTACCCAACCATCCTTGTATGATCTCTCTCTCTCTCTCTCTCTCTCTCTCTCTGATGCTCCCCTCCACAAAGAATGCAGAATATATTGAACAAATCTATTGAATAACACACTCGCATCTCTGTTTACAGCACCGCCCAAATTCATCATCCGATGTGTCATCATCGCTGCATGGTTAATTCAGTTTAGCAAAAACAGAAACAGATTTCTTTCAAATCTAAGTGCCAATACAGAGAGATAACAGGAGAAGGAAGGAGAGAAGACCAAGAGACAGTGTCACCAATAACAGCTGCATTTTTTTTGCTCTGTTTCTTTGGATATCATGTTAAGAAAACAAAATATTGAATTTTCAAAGATGATCGAAAGCTCAGTATTCAAGTAAGAGTGCACATTATATGTTGGGACACATTCCCTCAAGTTGGAACACAACCACCATTAGCAAATCAAGTTACATGAATTGAATTTCCAATATTATATGTTGGCAACTTTACCGAGCGAAAATTCTTACCTATTCTTCTGCATGTAATAAACTAAGCAATTCTGTGTGGTACACATGGTAATAAATGAAAACACCAAAAGGTTAATACAATTATATGTTTAATTCAGTGTCCTTACTGAATTATCTTCCATGTTGTCTTACCAATGACTAAGAACAATGTCCATGACCAGTTGGGTTCCTTTGGTTGATGTTTTCTTGCATGGAACCAAGGGCTGGGAATTTTCCCTGATGACTCAATCCTGACCTAGTCCCGAACCGGACCCGGATCAATCCAGAAACCGGTCCCGAAATTCATGGGTAGGGTATGGATATAGAAAATCCGGAACCAACATGACTCCCTACCCTTTATAGGAGGAATATTACATAAAGTTTAGGAATTTTACCCGATTACCCAGTCCCGATCTGGTCCCAAACAGGACCCAAACCGATCCAGAAGAACCAAAACCGGTCCTCAATATTCATGGATAGAGTATGGATGTAGAAAATCCAGAACCGACACAACCCGGTACAAGACCTAATGAAATCACGAGTGATCAACATGTGATAAACTTAACAAGCGATCTCATGAATGGTCCTATCATGTGTGCCACAGTATAACATGCACAGAAATAACTAAAAACAGACAAGGAACTCTGTGAGATATGAAGTAATCAGAATTTGACCCATGAGATAATGCCAAACAAGGAGCCCTTTAGAATATACAAAGTGATATGGTATTATGGTGTACCCTAAGAGTTGCATAATCAGCTACTCAACATATAATTCATTTCAATTAGATGTTTGG
Organism: Agave tequilana; assembly: GCA_038442645.1. Taxonomy (NCBI): domain Eukaryota; kingdom Viridiplantae; phylum Streptophyta; class Magnoliopsida; order Asparagales; family Asparagaceae; genus Agave; species Agave tequilana. Next base: position 55,558 of record JAVJIF010013176.1, read on the forward strand.
GAAACGTATTGGATGTTTAACTACTTCGTGGCATTGTCGAATCATGATGATACCAACTTTCTACGCTACAGCTTGCAAATTAGAGAGAAACATCTCATCTAAATTCTTCAATAAAAGTATTGTAATCTTATAAACAGTAAAGCTGGCTAATCCCATTTCAATACAGCATGCTCACCAAGTATTAACATATTGGTGCATCAGTTTCTAAAGGTTGTCATATTTGATTCATCCGATGACATCACAACTAAATAATTCCAGCGGCTATATATGCACAACTAAATAATTCCAGCTGCTATATATGCACAATGTCTCTGTTAGGAATCAACATACTGGAACTATTCATAAAATTAATTTAAATATCATCTTGTAGCTTCTTTCTGGGGAGAATCTTATAACAAGCATGCGCTATATAAGCTTTGTCCTCTTCTTAAGCTGGCAGCTCCAAATATCACTTTCTGGTACAAAGGCAATAGAAACTTTATTCTACATCCTGTGTCAAAGCCATGTGCTTTATATTAAAGAGAATATTAATAATATGACGTAGTAGAATTATGTCCAGCTCTGTCCCCACAAATACCTTGAAAATGTAGAAAGGCAACAACAAAAGCCATGAGCTTCTTGCAACAAAGTTTAAGAGGCTAGGATTAGCAAAAATGCTGGTGGTTCTTTGTTGCATGTATTGGTATTGAGGGATGTAAAGATATAGTAGAGTGGCCATCCTGATGAGTAAATCTTGTTGGAAATGACTCCTTGCCGCACCAAAAGAACCCATGACTGATCCTTTTTTGTTCTATACTAATGCTTTAACATGACATAAAAACAGAACATGGGTACTCTTTGAAGGGAAAAGGAGTCTGGAATCCCCAGCCTCCCACTCCCTCAATATTTCCTTTTTTCCAATTATGATCATTGCCAAAATCTACTCAGTACTTATATGCTTTTGCACATATTTCTCCTGTTAGTACTTCAAAACTGTGCTCATTTCCTAAAACCTGCAGATTTCTACCAGGCATAACAAGTGTTGAATGTGAAAGTATACCTAGGGGGGGGGGGGGGGGGGGGGGGGGTGTGAATAGGTGTACGGCTAACCTAATGAATAAAATGCGAAAATTAAAAACTTAATTGCAACACTTAGTGTAACCAAAGAGTGTAGCCGAATTCTCGGTGAAGGGTTCTGGACTAACTCCTCTTGATTCCTCTGAATAAGAGTTGAGCTGCTATATGAAGCTCTTTTGGTTAAAAACAAGTATGGGCACACACAAATAATACAAGCATGTATATGATATAACAATAAGATGCAATGCTCAAATGTAAGAGAGAGAGAGAGTTAGAGAAAGTGGATCAAACGCAAACACCGAGACATGTTTCGAGATTCGAGCACACAGCTCTACGTCCCCACCTTCACACAGAAGGATTTCTACAACTCGTCCACACAGGACTTCCCACACAGGGAACCTTCACTGAGGATTTGGGGCAAATACAATCAGGAGTATACAACTCCTCTCTTCAACAAATACAACCTCACTAGAGGCAAGGCACTAAGCCTACACAATATCAACCTCACAAATGATGGATAGGCACTTAGCCAAACAACCACAATCACCTCACACTTGAGGGATTCCAACACAATCTCCACCTATCACTAGAGGGAGCCAAACACCACTTCTACTATCACCTCACACTTGAGGGATAACAACTCAATCACCTCTCACTGGAGGGATATCACAATGATGGAAGGTTTACAACTTGGTGATCTATCTCAATCACAAACAACTTTTTTTCCCACAAAACAAAGATCCTAATAGATATGATAGAAATGATAAGCTCAAATGTGAGAAAATAAAGAGTTTAGAAATCAAAAACACAAAGAAAATACTTGAAAAAACTTCTAGGATATGATTAAAATAAAGAACAAAAATAAATCCCAAAGACTTCTCTTTTTCTTTGATTTTTCCAACTCTTTTTAAAACAAATAAGATCAAATCTTTAAGGCTAAAACTCTTTTAAAAACTTACTGTAAAACACTTGTAAATGGGAGAAATTTTGCTCTTGGAAATCTTTTTAAAAACAGCTCTTGAATGGGGTATTTATAACCCCCAAGAAAATCTGCCCGTTAGCGCTAGAAAGGGCCAGAATGCCCTTCCGGTCAACTGGCCGGTCGACTGGCCAACGATCAAAAATATGACCGTTGAGCCAAGCGGTCGACCACCCGGTCGACCGTGGCAGATCCAGAGAGCAACTGCTCTCTGGCCGGTCGACCGCCCGGTCGACCGGGCAAAGTGCACAGTCGACCGCCCGATCGACCGGCCCCACCCGAGAGTGGGGTGACTTCAGTCGGTCAACCGCACAGTCGACCGGCCAAATCACTTGACCTTTGTGCACGTCCCGTGCACATCGGTCGACCGGTCCGGTCGACCGACTATTGGTCCGATCGACCGTCCCGGTCGACCGCCAGAGCCTGACAGGTATTTTTCAGGATTTAAAAACTTGACTTTTTATTATCAAATAAATCTCATAAAATCTCATAAATTCCACAAAAATCAGTTCTTATTATATCTTTAATATACAAACATGTTTGAGTAAAAATCAAATCGTGTTACAAATATTTTGAACCATTTTTGTGACTTGAAAATTTTGCCTTAAACCAAAAACGGTATTTTTCTAGAAACCAAACTTCTAAAGGAAAATACGGTTTTTCTATAAACTAGTATAAATACAAAAATATGATATTGAAATAACTTTGAAGCATATAGTATATGGATAGAATCCAATATACATGAAAGAGATATATATCAATGTTTTTGACATTAATTCCGAAAATAAGTTTTGTTTAAATACAAAACCCAAATACATGAATAGGTTATCAAAATAAGTTATTCTAAGAATATGAAGCATACATGTATATAGATCAAATCTAATATACATTAAAGCATGTAAACTTGTTTTGATTCTATCTATTCATGAAAACCAAGATTGGTTAAACCGAAAACCAAAAACCAATAAACATGAAACTTAAAACAAGTGTGTGTGTTGAACTTGAGCATATCACACTATCTAATCTTTACAGTGTATCTAAATTAAATGTTAACTAAGCAAACCGAAGCCTTCTTGTAAAACGCCGTCTCCAAGTCGACTCGATCCAAACGCGATTCCAATGAGCTTAACTCCAACCGAGTGCTAGATATGAACTTTGACGCTCGAGCTCTTGAATCACCATGTGAAAGCTCCAAAACATCTTTATTGAAACTAATCACCTACTAATATCTTGATCAAGTATCTGAAACTAAATATTACAAGATTATTAGTAAACTATAACTGCATAAGTTAATCATCATCAAAACTAGAGTGGAAGGCCTCTGGGCCAACAATCCCCCTCTTTTGATGATGACAAAACTCATGGAGTTATATATGCATGGATTAAAGTTAAGCTTCAAAGAAGCTCCCCCTTAACTCATGCATAGTAATAAACAATAAGATATGCAATGAATGCTATAAAAATAAACATGTTTTTGATACCAAATTTTAAAATAATCATGCTTTTGTACCAATAAAAATTCTAAAAAAAACTGTTGCTCTTAATACCAATAAAAACTTCAATAAGAACTCTTGATACCAAAAAAAATAATATCACAACATGTTCTTGATACCAATTAAAAATAACAAAATAATATGCTTATCGACAAAGCACAAAATACAAAAACAAATGCTTTTAATAAATGCAAACATGCATATATATACTAAAATACTTCTCCCCCTTTTGTTAATCATCAACAAAAGGGTTAAAGTAAACAATAAAACAATGTTCTCCCCCTTTTTGTCCGAAACAAAAATCAACAAGGGGTGAAATCAAAACATTATGATACCAATTAAAAAATATATCAATTTAGTGTAAAGGTATACATAGAAACATCATGATACCAAACAAATGAAAGTAAACTAAACATTTTGAAGATAACAAACAAAAATTTTGATATCAATTGAAAGATATAAACATAAAGATAATCTTGATATCAATTGTAAAAATTAGTACCAATAGAAAATATTTTGCACTTTTGATACCAATGGAAAGTATTTCATACTTTTGATACCAATATTGAAAATGAAACATGTATCAATTGAAAATAATTTTCATTAGGAGCGTATGATTCCAAATTAAAAAATCAATATCATTTTTCAATCATTTTTCAACATAAAGTGTGGGAGTAAGATACGAAATGTAAACAAAACCAAAACATACGCTTGTATGAGATACCAATTGAAAGATGAAATATAAATTTTCTCCCCTTTATGAAATACTAAACAAAATGACGCATAAACTTGTATAAGATACCAATTGAAAAATAATCAATTAAAATATAATTGTCATTTAAGGAATCAAGCTTAGCATAATCAAAATTTGTGCTCAAAGATATAGAGATATAGTAAGCACAAATAAAACATATATATATGTATGAAAAATTAAATACCAATCGAAATTGATACTATTTGAAGTTTAAGCATACATATATAAAAACATATATGAGTATACAAAAAGAATGTCAATAGTGATACCAATTGAAAAGATACAATGATACCAATTGAAACTATAATGAGAATCAAGTGTATAACTCATACTTCCTACTACCCATTTCATGCACATGTTTTAAATAGATTTTTAATATGAGCATACAAGGCATGGTCGCCCAACCAACCGCCCTTTGATAAGTAGGGGTTTTCAAAAATAAGTTTGAAAATAATATAACACATTTGAAAACTCTACCATATGAAGAATACGAACTAGTTATATGAAGAACTTGTAAACTAGTACGAAATCCTTCAAGTAAAAAATAAAACACAATATATTCCATAAAACATGAAAATCACTAAACCAATGTCACTCAAAATCTATATAGCACATATAATACTCATGAAAATAAAATCATGAGAAAATATCAAGTAATATGAACGTACAAGTTGTGAAAGACATAGTCATGAAAATAGGCAATTAAGATCAATATGAAATTCCTTAAAATATGAAAAACATGAAAAATCTAATTTTCATTAAATTAATTTAATCTTCAAGGCATATGTATGTTTTGTACAAACTAGAGTATACATACATATCCAAACATGAACGAGTCCACAAAAGCATATGCATGAAGGCAAGTGTCTCAAGGATATATATGTATAGTTAATAGTTTACACAAAATAGACATATACATGAAGTTTAAACATAAACATGAAAAACATGTACAAAAATAGAGAATACAAGTCGAAATGTATGAATCATCAAAGCTAGACTATACTAGTACATCTAATGAGTACAAATGAGCAATCAAGCACAAACATATAATAATCTATTTGTGGCACACTAGTTGTACAAGTATATATCTAAGTTTTAATGAAAACTAACATCTAAACATGTAGTCAAAACATAAAACATAAAATAAACTCATAAATATATATATGATCATTATGTAAATGTACATGCATAGATCTATGATATACACAACAGCTAAACAAATGTGAGAACACAAAATATGGGTCTATATAAACATGGGTGATCTCAAATACTAATCATGCATGTCACAAGACTAACAAACATGGCATATAGCATAATGAGCATTAAAACATGACATGCTAAAAATCAACAATATGAAAGCATGTAATCATAATGAGGAGTAAGAGATCGTTACCAAAACCATGAGGGTACAGCTCTACGTCTCCAAACTAAGGTGGTCCTCCCACCAAACTCCCCTTGAAAGTGATGCATCCAAATTGTCCTCTTAAGCTCGAAACGCATTCACCTCAAGGCACCATCACTCTCACGTCATGTGAGAGCCCACACCTACATCAAATACAATAGGAGTGGTCTTTGGTACCCATACTCTTTTGGGTCCATGGGGGTTAGCACTTTTCCTAACCCAAACAAACTTATTTCTAAATTAGAATCAAGTATCCTATCATAACAAAATTTAGCAAGGTGGCTCTTACGTCCACAATGTGTATAAGTGTACACATGAGCATACAAAGTGTTATGAGTGTGAATGTGAGAAGCATGTGTATGCCGTGATTTGTATGCATGCATAGGAGGAACTTGTTTCTTTCGAAACATAGATTCTAACCGTGAGTGGTTCAAGGCACATTGGCTTAAGGTGGAACCCAAACAATCAACACTCTTCTTAAGCATACAAATATCATATTCAATCATGGAAGAAGAGGTGCATGTAATGGATACACTAGATGGTGAAGCTATACTAGCATGGCAAACGTGTATCTAAATCATTTTTCAAAACAATGTTTTTCTTAAAAACCAAATCCAATTCTTTTAAAATAGAAATAATTTTATTCTTCAAAGAATCATTTTCTTTTAAAATAAAGTCAAGTTTTGAAGATAGAACTTCATTTTTCTTCAAAACATTTTCACAATCATTTTTATTTTTCAAAATCTTGTTTTCATTTAGAGCAAGATCAAGTTAGGATTTAAGTGAGTCACGTTCACTTGAAATCTCATCTCTCTCTTGCAAAACAACATCAAGCTTAGAAGAGAAGTTTTTGTTTTCATCTTTTAAAGCAAAACTTTTATTTTTCAAAAGATTATATTTTTCTAATAATTTTTCACATACAATAGAAAGTTCTTCATTCAAAGCATTGGCATCAATATGATCATTACTTGAAGAACTAGCATCATCATTATCTAATTGAGCATCCGAGTTTACCTCAAGGGAGTCACTCCCTTGGACCATGTAGCAATGTTACTCGGATTCTCCACTAGATTCATCCTCCACAATGGTTGGCGTTTGAAGCTTGGAGGAGGTCAGCGTGTTTCACACTGCAAAGGCGGAATCACAGTTAGAAACTATAGAATGATATTCTTTATTAAGTGTGCTTCTAAGTGCCATTAGGGCTTGTGCATTGGCCTCTATATGCTTGCTATTACCAAGATAGGATTTCTTGGTCGCGGCAAGGAAAACATGCAAGCCTAGAGTTTTTAGGTACATACTCATCCTAAATTTTCACATGTCAATGTTGAAAATATCAAACACGGGAGGGGTCCAGCAATCCATGAGAGTAAACAATATGCGTGCAAATGCAAATCTAGATTAGCAACCAAGATCACACTCCTACGTGGTTAAACCTAATATCAAGAGCGTAGGCTCTGATATCAATTGAAAGTACACCTAGGGGGTGAATAGGTGTACGGCTAATCTAATGAACAAAATGCGAAAATTAAAAACTTAATTGCAACACACTTAGTGTAACCAAAGAGTGTAGCCGAATTCCCGGTGAAGGGCTCTGAACTAACTCCTCTTGATTCCTCTGAATAAGAGTTGAGGTCTATATAAAGCTCTCTTGGTTAAACACAAGTATGGGCACACACAAACAACACAAGCATGTATATGATATAACAATAAGATGCAATGCTCAAATGTAAGAGAGAGTCAGAGAAAGTGGATCAAACGCAAACACCGAGATATGTTTCGAGGTTCGAGCACACAGCTCCACGTCCCCACCTTCACACAGAAGGATTTCCACTAACTCGTCCACATAGGACTTCCCACACAGGGAACCTCCACTGAGGATTTGGGGCAAACACAATCGGGAGTACACAACTCTTCTCTCCAATAAATACAACCTCTCACTAGAGGCAAGGCACTAAGCCTACACAATATCAACCTCACAAATGAAGTATAGGCACTTAGCCAAACAACCACAATCACCTCACACTTGAGGGATTCCAACACAATCTCCACCTCACTAGAGGGAGCCAAACACCACTTCCACTATCACCTCACACTTGAGGGATAACAACTCAATCGCCTCTCACTAGAGGGATATCACAATGATGGAAGGTTTACAACTTGGTGGTCTATCTCAACCACAAACAACTTCTTTTCCCACAAAACAAAGATCCTAATAGATAGGATAGAAATGATAAGCTCAAGTGTGAGAAAACAAAGAGTTTAAAAATCAAAAACACAAAGAAAAATACTTAGGAAAACTTCTAGGATATGATTGAAATGAAGAACAAAAATAAATCCCAAAGATTTCTCTTTTTCTTTAATTTTTTTAACTCTTTTTAAAACAAATAAGATCAAATCTTTAAGCCCAAAACTCTTTTAAAAACTTGCTGTAAAACACTTGTAAATGGGAGAAATTTTGCTCTTGGAAATCTTTTAAAAACAGCTCTTGAATGGGGTATTTATAACCCCTAAGAAATCTGCCTGTTGGCAGCTGGAAAGGGCCAGAATGCCCTTCCAGTCGACCGGCCGATCGACCGGCCAACGTTCAAAAATATGACCGTTGAGCCCAGCGGTCGACCACCCGGTCGACCGTGCCAGATCCAGAGAGCAACTGCTCTCTGGCTGATCAACCGCCCGGTCGGCCGGGCCAAAGTGAACAGTCGACCGCCCGGTCGACCAGCCTCATCCGAGAGTGGAGTGACTTCAGTCGGTCGACCAAACGATCGACCGGCCAAATCACTTGGCCTTTGTGCACGTCCCGTGCACATCGGTCGACCGACCATTGGTCCGGTCGACCGCGAGAGCCTGGCAGGTATTTTTCAGGATTTAAAAACTTGGCTTTTATTATCAAATAAATCCCATAAAATCTCAAAAATTCCACAAAAATCAGTTCTTGTTATATCTTTGATATACAAACATGTTTGAGTAAAAATCAAATCATGTTACAAACATTTTGAACCATTTTTGTGACTTGAAAATTTTGCCTTAAACCAAAAACGGTATTTTTCTAGAAACCAAACTTCCAAAGGAAAATACGGTTTTTCTATAAACTAGTATAAATACAAAAACATGATATTGAAACAACTGTGAAGCATATAGTATATGGATAGAATTCAATATACATGAAAGAGATATATATATCAATGTTTTTGACATTAATTCCGAAAATAAGTTTTGTTTAAATACAAAACCCAAATACATGAATAGGTTATCAAAATAAGTTATTCTAAGAATATGAAGCACACATGTATATAGATCAAATCTAATATACATTAGACCATGTAAGCCTGTTTTGATTCTATCTATTCATGAAAACTAAGATCGGTTAAACCGAAAACCAAAAACCAATAACATGAAACTTAAAACAAGTGTGTATGTTGTGAACTTGAGCATATCACACTGTCTAATCTTTACAATGATCTAAACTAAATCTCAACTAAACAAACCGAAGTCTTCTTGTAGAACGCCGCCTCCAAGTCGACTCGATCCAAACGCGATTCCAATGAGCTTGACTCCAACTGAGTGCTAGATATGAACTTTGACGCTCGAGCTCTTGAATCACCATGTGAAAGCTCCAAAACACCTTTGTTAAAGCTAATCACCTACTAATATCTTGATCAAGTATCTGAAACTAAATATCACAAGATTATTAGTAAACTACAACTACATGAGTTAATCATCATCAAAACTAGAGTGGAAGGCCTCTAGGCCAACAGAAAGCTTCAGTCCTACAAGGGGAGCTATACTTCCCTTTCGCTACCTTCTTCAGAAATTCCAAGTATGCCTCTTGATTTTTTTCCTTAACCATTTCCCTCCGTTATCTTCTCTTGTATATTATGGCACATAATAATACATGTTGAAGGTTCCTAATCCTTAAAGAAAGGTGTGGTGAGATGGAGTCATTTTTTTCTCTACAATGTACACGAAGATATTTAATATACCAATTTACCTCTCTTCTTATACAACGGAATTAAGGCTAAATTGCACTTTAATATCCTAAAGTTTCAAGGATATTGCACTTAACTACCTGATTGTTTTTTTGTTGCACATAAATCCCTTTAGTTTTTTTTTCGAAAAATGCAATCACAACCTGTTAACAATATAGCTAAAAATACGAAAATTACTCTCATCTTCCAATTCTATTTTCATGGCAAACTTTAAGCTCCAACATGGTTCAAAGACTCGGCCGAGTCGGAGACGAGTCGGCCGAGTCGTATCCGTCTCAGCCCACTCCGAGACGAGTCTGAGTCACAAGTCGGTCGACTCAACTCAGAGCAGACTGACTAGGCCGAGAATCGGAATTGACTCGGTCGATTCGGCATTATGATAATAATTTTGTGCCTCATCGTAATTCAATGTGGAAATAACTATATTAGCATATATTTATGAATGTAGTTTGTTCAATTTACTATATTGTGCATGTATTTTGATATGCTTCTACCGACGACGCGTGTATTTATACTTTCGCTTTATGTTTAGTGTGCTAGGTGATATATTTTGGATATGTGATACATGAATGTGGATGTCTACATTTTTTTAAGATTTATCATGATTTTTTCAGAATTTTTTAGCTTTCTATGTAGCGTTTTGCGCGTATCGCCCGATACCGATCCGAGTTACCGAGAGCGATCCGTCTCAGTGCCCGCCGAGTTGGCGGCCGAGACCGCGACTGTGAACCATGAGCTCCAAACTCTAGTTTCTAAAGAAACACAATATGAGAAAAATATGATTAAAATTTCTTCAAGAAAAGGTGACACATGATGATTCCGAAAGGACTATTTTTTATTTATAAAATTTCTTTATGATGGTTTTGAAGTTTCTCCAAGTTAATCCGAAACAAGCTAAATATGATTTCAAATTTTGTCCTAAAATTATTTTCTAAAGTGATTTGGGGCAATAATTCTCAAAGAAAATGTCATAGAAGAAGAAGAAGAATAAAATGTGTTAAAAAGAAAAAAAGAGTTAGAGGACGGTAAGCATTGAGTTTGTACTTCATGGGTTTGAGAAATGGGGTAAATAAAGATCAAAGAATAAAAATGAAGAAAAAAGTATAATTCTCCAAAAGAGTCGCATGTTTCTCACATGGGAATATTTCAAAGAATATTGTAAAAGTAGGTTAATGGAGGGTATCAGAGTGCTAAAAGATAATACTACAAGGTATTTATGTGCAACAAAAAATCAATAAGGTATTTAAATGCAATATCTATAAAATTTTTGGGTATTAAAGTGCAATTTAGCCATGGAATTAATGATGTTCTAAGACACAAGGATGTGACCCAAATTTGGATGAACCACATGAAATTGCTGGTGTGTTGTATTGCCCTTTTGTTTCGTAATATTGCAAAATTTTAATTCTTTAATCAGAACATATTACCGTCAGTTAATGCACAATCACTTACAAAGTAAATACAACACAAATAGTTATAAATAAAGGATAAAAGAAAAGAAGGTCAACAAACAGAATAAACACAAATTTAATTCATATCAGAAAGTATTATATGTCAGAAAAATTTGCCACCTATTAGGTAAAAACTTCTCAATAACACACGAGAGAAACTGAAAAGTAACCATGAATGCAAACATTTTGAGTTTGTTCAGAATGCAGTTTCTAAAATATATTTCCTTCATATGACTTTCTAGAAATATATAAGGAGAATAACGTTAATAGAAAGGATATGGAGTAAGCTCCTTTGCATTCCTGTTAAAATGTATTACAAGAGCATACCTGGGTTCAAACTCTCTTATATGCATGAGTTCTCCACCGCACGAATCTGTCCAGTGAACTTTTCTCCTTTCAGTGCAATTAACAACGCTATTTTGCGCCTCTTCCATAGAGTCATGTACCTGATCACCTTCAACAGGTATTGTAGAACGGATGATCGATGGCTTCTTAAGGCTGCTCTTGACATATGTCTTCCAATTGCTCTCATCCACAGCGTGATTGGTACTGCATGCCTTGCCCCGATCAGACGTAGGAAAAGGTGAATCCGACAAAGTTTCAGAGTGTTTAACAGGATCCACTTTAGGAGGCGAGGGCCCATCTACTCTTGCGGGTGCGCGACGGAAGCAGATGAAGGACGCGCACCCGCAGGAAGCTCCGCTTTTTTTGGTAGCCAGCTGATGATCGAAATCGCCTTCTTGCTCCACCAATTGGTACTGGTTCCAAGGAGCAACTCTCATGGGTCTCTCTTCCTTACTCCAGCCAAGAACGAGAAGCATAAGGCCTTTGCTATAACCTGAAGCGGAAGATGAGAAAAATCCCGCTCCTTCTACTGCCAAAAGCATTTCCAATGCTCATCTGGGCCTCATAATGTAGATTTTTCTAGCAGTCTAATTAACTAGAAATTTGCCTATTGGCCTTCAGTCTCGGACCAGTCCCCCTTAAACAACTCATAGAGTGCTATCAGAAATGCTGGGAAAAAAAGGAGGAGCCTCTATTATGATATCATCATCTAAGCCTTTGTCAATCAAAAAACAGTTAGCTATGGAGCACAAGGCTCCACTAAAGATTTGATAATAGGTCTGTTTTAACTATAATTTTGCTGAAATGCCTGCTCTTTTGCAAATTGTGACTAGTGAGATCATGTTCTTTAGAAGTAGGGCATCAATTGAAGAAGAGTTAAGAAGATCAGTGCCATGATTTAAGTTTTCTTTCAAGATTAATGCATCTCCACACTACAAATTGATTTAGCTTTTAAGATGAATGCAACTCCACACTAATAATTAAGTTAGCTTCTCTTTAGTGCTAATTAGTCCCATGGATATTAGAATTTCCAACTCAATGACAGGGCATTACAATTTTGCTAGAAAGAATCAAAGTTTGATAGAAAATGCAATATGAGCTATTGAAAACTAACCAAATTACTTCCAGTGCACGGAAATAAAGTAAAGAATGAGCTTTCTTTTTCTTTCCTTTTATGTAAAATAGCAATGTGCTTAGTCAAAGGAAATTCGAATTCTCACCCAGTTTTTTTCCTAAAATTTCAACAGCAAATTTAACAAAAGAAGAAATTTTTACCCCTAAACACGAGAAAAAAAATTTTAATAAAAGAAAACATCAATTGCTTCAAAAATTACACAATTTCCAATCTGCCGACAACAGTAACGGAAATTATCCAAGAAAATCTAAAACAGACGGCATTCAAAGAATCACAATTTAGGGCTCTTAAACAGCCCTCCATAGATTCCCATTTTACAAATTTAATAAAGAAAAAAAAAGGAAAGATCTTGAAAGGGGTTGGAACCTGGAACAAGCCCCTGGATCTGTACGGCGGAGATTGATCGGAGCAATTCGACGACGGCGACCACCGCGGCGGTTCGGAGTCGGGTTCGGTGCGGATTCGGGTCGGAGATCTCACGCTCTCCAAACCCGGAGAGGGGGGAGAGAGAGAAAGGGAGGGAAGAACCAGCGCCTTTTAGATACGCGCGCTGGATCGCCAAGGATTTGGAATGTCACCCCCGAATTCGACGCCGCTTTTTTGCCCTCTGGCATCGACTGGTACGCTGCCCCGCGAGGGAACTTATGCCGGGGAGTTCTGCGGGTTAGGCCGAGGGAGATCTCAGCTGCTCGGCCAATCATTCGCGGGCCCTACGGCCGTGTTAATTAATCCGCGGGTTACCGCAATCTCACATAAGTCTTGCACATTATATTTTTCTAATTAATTAGCTCCCTTGCTCTTCAGCAAGAGAGGTCCAATTTTTTTTTTTGTCAATTATGTGTGATTTTCTAAAAATCTTAAATGCATTTCATTGGTGAGGCAAATAAGTAGTACAAACATCTTTTACATTAAAATGGATCAAACTTATTTGAGTACTTGTACTGTTGGAAACTTCTACAACTATTAAAGAAAGTGTTTTCCTTTTAATGGCATGTTTTTATGTTTCCTAACTCCAAGAATCTCTCGTAAGAATAGAACTAAAAAGTTTTGAGCTCACAATTTGTTCTAATTGCTAACTCAATTTTAGAACATCGATATTGTTAATGAGTAGAATGAGTAGTATCGTACTTTAATAAATTTTTCCTCTATGATTTAATGAAAATAACAAAACGATTTTATATAACTTACCTTTTATGTCACCTAATCATTATTATCCAATCAAATTGATCTATTTTTAGAAGAGGATTTGCTCTCGAGACGGGATGTTAGTTTAATTAAAGGCATGTGTGACGCTGATTGCCGAAAGTCTCACCTATGTTTCTCCGGCGCAGTGGCCTACTACTCTTTATAGGGGCCCACTCACTTTCTGGTGGGCCAAGGTGAAGACTTTATGTGGGCCGTGATGATTGATGAGCGGCAAGGCAATTTCTCATCATTTCCTGTCATATCATATCATGACCACTTCTCCAGCATGATGGGCATAATTAGTTATCAGCCGCTGGAACCAAGTAGAGGTTGGCTGACGCAGAATGGAAAGCGGGGAAGAAGAATGCTTAGATCTCTTTTTAGCGCTGACGAATCTTAGAAAAACCTTCAAGTAGGGGTAGATATTCAAATCCATGGGCAAGAATAACCCGGAACAACTCAAATTCACGAGCAATTTAAGAAAAACTCAAAATATATTGATTAAAAGTTTAATAATCAAAACCCTACGGTACGATGGCCTTATGTAGATAAATAAAAGAAGAATATTTTTTTAAGTACGAAACTAAAATAAAGAAATAAAGATAAAATAAATTGGAATGCAAAACGGATCCAGAAAATACCTCCTAAACGAACTAGAATACTCTGATATGCCGTAGGCCTGTCGACAGTTGAAGAAAGCTGTCGATTTACAGTAAAATATTGTTGACAGAGGAAGAAGAGGAATGTCTATGGGACTGTAGTTTACTCTGATACTGTAAAGATTGTCGACAGTCGAAAGGAGCTGTCGACAGTTAATCTCCTGCATCAGTCCCTCCCTCTTCAAAAAAAAACTTATCTTCGAGTTATTATCTGGATACAATTGTTGAGTGGGTGATAATCATAGAGATCTTCTACATTAAATGTCTTCGACATTGTCATATCGCTTAGAAAATCCACAACATAGGCGTTATTATTGATCTTTTTCACGATTTTGAACGGACAGTACTTCTTTAGCTGTAACTTGTACGATCCAGCAGAGATTCTTTCTTTTCTCAGATATATAATTATCATTTCTTCTTCTTCGAAGACCTTTTCTCTCCTTCTTTTATCAGCGGTGGCTTTGTATCTTGAATTGGACTTTTCCAATCTCGCTCTTTTGTTCAGCCATGGTACAAGCTACATTACTGAACTTCTAGCTAATGGGCAATTTAACCAGTTTAGAAGGTGATGATGTACTTTCCGATAGACAATAGAAAAGGGTGGCATACCGTTGAGCTGTGGATTGCGCTGTTGTAAACAAAATCTGCTTGAGGTAAAGCCTGATTCCATGCTCTTGGCTTGTCTCCATACATGCTCCTCAATAAGTTGCCTAACATGCGGTTGATAACTTCCGTTTGGTCATCGATTTGCGGATGGGCCGTGCTACTATAAAGGTGTCAAATTTTCTCCATAGAGTAGTGCAAAACATCGCCAAGAACTTGTTGTCTCGATCTGAAACAATGAAACTTGGCACGCCATGCACTCTCACAACCTTTGAAAGAACAGTTTGGCCGCATAAGCTGCATCAGATGTCTTCCAGAAAGTACTGAGTGTGCCATCTTTGAGAATCAATCAACTATCACGAAGATAAAATCTACTCCCTTTTGTGTTCGAGGAAGTCCCATCACAAAGTCCATGCTCAAGGCTTCTCAAATATCTTTCTGGATGGGCAAAGGTGTATACAAGGCCGTATTTTGAGCTTAGCTTTTAGCGACTTGTCATACCGAGCAACTTTTCACAACCGTAGTCACATCCTTATCCAATTAGGGCCAGTAGTATCTTTTTTCAAGACTTGTCATCGTCTTGTCTTTCCCAAAATATCCTACAAGTCTACCGCCATACAGGTCTCTAATAACCTTCTTCCTCAGTGAAGTCCTCGGCACACATAATCGATTTCCCTTGAAAAAAAGTTGTCAAAGATATGGAAATCCTGTGTAGGCTGTCGTGAGGAGCACTTCTCTCAAATTTCAGGAAAGTCTTCATCCTCTTTATATAGCTCTTTCAAGCATTCGAACCTAATGATTTCGCTTTTAATTGAGACCCATAGTGAAACTCTTCAACTCAATGCATTTAGAACTTTGTCATCTACTCCAGCTTTGTGACTGTTCACAAAATTGAATTGCTCAAAGTAAGATGTCCACCTTACATGCATCTTATTTATATGTTTTTGGTTCTTTAAATATTGGAGTGACTGATGATCTGAAAACAGCACAAAGTTGTTGACACTCGAAAAAGACGGAACTCCTGCATTCATCTTCAGCCGGTCTGAACAACGTCTAACTTATTTACATCTACAAAAGATAAGTCAAAGACAAGCTAAATGACCAGAGGTAAGGCAGCAACATGGACATTACTAATCCAGTAAAATAGATAGTAAGTCAAAGTTTCCTTTGAAGAAGATCTGAGCAGGCTAGAGACACTAAGTTAGCTCGATACTTAGTCTCACATGAGCCCAAGGGATGAGCAATCGCACGAGAGGCTAAGTTTGTTTAACTCCACAAGAATTCCATCATAACTCTACCATGGGCTAACTTATAGCTTCGCCCTGGAGTTTTCCATAACTCTGCAGAAAGCTAGCCAACAGCTTCGCTAGACGCTCTGCGGAGCCACAAAAGGCCAACTTATAACTTCGTTGAGAGCTTACTCCTAACTTCGCCAGAAGCTTCCCTTAGCTCCGCTACGAGCTTATTAGATTAGTCCCGCTGCGGGCCTTTTATGGTCACCTTTGACCAATTAAATCTCCAGATGAGATCATTTTGATTAAGATCAAATTTGGCAGTTACTTGCCATGATCTTTTGACTTTCCCAATCAGGTGAGAACTGAAATCACCTAGAGAGGATGAACATGTGATAATGCTAATCAATGCACAAATTTAAAATGTTATGATGCAACAATCACCCGACATAAGATTAGAAGTCGAGTACCCCGTGAAGGGCTCTGAACTCCTTCCTCGTGATTCCTCTAGATAAGAGTTTAAGGTGCGCAATGCAATATTGTTGTATGAGTATTGATCGACAATATAGCAATGAATAGAAAGCAAGTAAATGACACAAATAAACCAATCGCAAACACTGAGATTTATTTCGAGGTTCGAGCACCCAGCTCTACGTCCCCACCTTCACCCAGAAGGATTTAAGAACCATTATAACTTTCACAAAGAATTACAACCACAAGGGAGCACTCAACTCCTCTATCACACTCCTCTAATTCAGAGGTAGTGGAGCCACAAATACAAGAATATCTTGGTGATCAAAAGACCACAAACCCTCTTTTGAAAAAAATTTCCCTTACAAAAACCCTAGAGAATAATGTGTAGGATTGAAGCTCAAGTTTTGTAAGTGAAAAAGAAAACAAAATTGAAGAGAGTTTTGAATCAAAAACTTCAGAGAAAAGAGAGAATTTTGAGCACAAAAACTGAGAGCAAAAACTTCTTTTGAAAGACTTAAACTTGATTTCTTTTGCAAAGGATTGTTGTAATCTCTTCAACCCTAATCATCCCTATTTATAGGATAAAGGTAGGGATTAAAAGGTAAACTGTTATAATGAATAATTAGGAAAGTTTAAACCCAAATCCAGCCCTAAAAATCATTTAGAGAAGAAAAGCACGTTTTAAAACATGTTTAAAAAACTAGCCGTTTGGGCTGAAATATAGCTCACGGTCGATCGGTTTTCAAAAACTTTTGACCGTTGCCAGCCCACGGTCAACCGTCCCAAACAGAGACATAGGTGCTTTCAGTCGGCCGAAGCTCGGTCGACCGACATGGGGTCCGGTCGACCGCCCGGTCGACCGAGTAACGTGCACACATGCACACACCCAAACGGTCAGAAGTGCGGTCGACCGCCCGGTCGACCGTTCTGACCTAAAACAGAGCCAGTCGACCGTCCGGTCGACCGCAACAGGCCAAAACAGATTCTTTGAAGATAGTTTTGAAGAACTTAATAATTTTCAAATTAATTTTGATCAAGACTTGGTATACTATATAAAATAGAGTTTGTAAGTATTAGAATATATTTGTAAAAGTATCTTATATATATAGGAGAAATATCTTTAGAAAAATCATGTGCAAAATTTTGTGTGTGGGGAATATTGAGCTTCAACATTAACAAACTAAAAATTATAAAAACTGAGAAAAGAAGTCTCTGAGCCGCATTGCACCAAGCTAGAGCCTTCTCTCCTATAAAAACGTCCTCTTGCGCCATTTGCCTTTTAGCATCATAATCCTTGCAATATGCTTAAAAAGGCCATCATGACTAGTACAAACCTGAAACTTATACTAAACAACTTATTAGTACCAAATAGCTTCTATGTGTTTTGTTATCATCAAAACTTAAACAAATAGAGAGTGTAACCTTTTGGGCCAACAATCTCCCCCTTTTTGATGATGACAAAACATATAGGCTATAAAATAAGATATAAAAGGGAGGTAAAAACTCCCCCTTAAATAATGCTATATTAAACAAGTATAAAACAATATGTTATGAGAGAATTTTGAATTTTTGAAAAATTTTGAATAAACAACATCAAACCAATAAAACACCAAACCATCATCACCAATAAACAACATATTTCTCCCCCTTTTTGTCATACATCAAAAAGGGATATATTAGCAAGAAAACTTCCTTATTCAACAACACAAACATTAAGTTCACCACATATAAAAGAAAATCTATTATAGTCAAGTGGTTTAGTGAAAATATCGGCAAGTTAAAAATCGGAAGAAACATAATCAATATCAATATCACCTTTCTCAAAATGATCTCTAAGGAAGTGATATCGAATCTCAATGTGCTTGGTCTTACTATATTGATTTGCATTCTTAGTCATATGAATAGTACTAGTATCATCACAAAATATTTTTATATGGTCATAATGCAAATCATAATCAAGGAGAGTATGTTTCATCCAAAGAACTTGAGCACAACAAGCCTGCGCCGCAACATACTCCGCCTCAGCGGTTGAGAGGGCTACCTAATTTTGTTTCTTGAAAGACCATGAAACAAGACAATTACTAAGAAATTGATATGTTCCACTAGTACTCTTCCTATCCACTCTACAACCCGCATAGTCGGCATCCGAAAAACTCATCATTGAGAATTCTCCGATTTTCAGATACCAAAGACCCATTCCAATAGTGCCCTTAACATAACGAATAATGCGTTTTACCGCAATTAAATGAGATTCTTTGGGACATGATTGGAATCTAGCACAAAGACACACACTAAACAAAATATCCGGCCTACTAGCCGTCAAATACAACAAGCTACCAATCATGCTTCTATACAATTTTATATCAACACACTTATATTGGTCATCCTTATCAAGCTTGGTTGTGGTGGCTATGGGAGTGTTGCAAATTTTTGAGTCTCCAAGTCTAAATTTTTTGATGAGTTCCTTGGAGTACTTGGCTTGACATATGAAAATCCCATCACGCATTTGCTTGATTTGGAGTCCAAGAAAATAGTTCAATTCACCCATTAATGACATCTCGAACACGTTGCATGCATTGTTCAAACTCCTTGCAAAGTAACTCATTAGTAGAACCAAAGATTATATCATCAACATATTGTACGCACCGGAAAAGAGAGAAAGAGGAAATGCTGTAAAAATTTTCTTTGAAAAGATTACAACAAAAACAACTTTTCCTTCAGTTACAAGGGAGGGAGGATATTGAATCTTGAATCCCCCCTTTGTTTAATGCTGGGTTCTTCGTGTGGCGGTGGAGAGTGAATCTTGTTCTCCGTTGACCGGATGACCGTCGGGATCGTCAGGGGATCTTCTCTTTGGCTGGTAGAGGGAGTAACACAGCTCTGTCTACCAAAACTCTCAAAGAGAAGGTAGGCAAAGAGCAGCTGGTACGCAGCAAGCTTGCTGAAGAGTCTTCTCTCTCTCTCTCTCTTTGTTGATGATCTCCTCTTTGATGCCTGATCCTTTTTTTTTTTTACCGCCCCTTTTGTTGATGCAAACAAGGCTATTTATAGAGGTCCCAGGGGTGAACGTGCCCCCTGAAAACGCTCCACAATGAGGGGCCACTTCCCGCTACTTGTGCGTTGACTGGCCCCGTAATCCGGGTGGTTACAACTGAGGCGTGGGTTTAGACCCACGCGCCTTGTTGCTGAGACGCGAGTGTCGAGCCAACGCGCCTTGTTGCTGAGACGCGGGCGTCGAGCCCACGCGCCTTGATGCTGAGACGCGGGCGTCGAGCCCACGCGCCTTGATGCTGAGACGCGGGTGTCGAGCCAACGCGCCTTGATGCTGAGATGCGGGTGTCGATACCTCGCGTCTAGAACTTGAGACTCTGCTTTTATTGGCTTGTCTTTTAGTGACTTTTAGACAGCCTACAGAACCCCCTCCAAAGTTTTCGATATTCCGCAGTTAACTGGAACGGATTTCGAAATACTTTGGACTCTAGCTGAATTCACCTTCGTGACTGGACTGTTGATGCTCCGGGTTTGATCTTATCTGGAGTTGGTCTTCGTGAGTGTACTGTTGAACTCTTTGAAACCACCAGAGTTGATCGTGTTGAGTGTCTAGATACACAGTCTAAACCTCCCCGATTGCTTTTTAAGTATGTCGTGGGTGTGCTTTAAGCCAAGAGTTGTTGGTCTTCTACTTGTGCCAGTGTACTGTTGAACTGATTTGCAAAGCAGGAGGCCGAACGCAGGTTCCTTTTGAAAAGCAGAGATGGTACTGCTTTAAAGACGCGACTTCCATAGGGTGCGTCTTTTGGCAATGGAAACGCGACTGATCTTCCATAAGGCAGACGCGATGTTAGGCCCGCTTGGACGGACGCGGACTTAGGAAAGACGCACCTCTAATAAAGACGCAATTTTCTGAGCGCAACGCGACTTTCTGGGTGCATTTATGGTGGTGCTGACGGGGCACGACCATTGAAGAGACGTGGCCGTCGGGTGCGAATCCGTGCCATGTCATGATTACGCTGCCAGCTGGCCTGGGGAACCGGCGGGATTTTACCTTTAGGCGCGCGGACTTCCCGGTTCATTAAATGAACTGCTCCACGTGTCGAATGATGACTCGCTGCGGAGCCGTGGCGCATGATCTTCCCTGTTCAAAAATGATTTGATGCCACGCGTCAAGCGGTGATTCGCTGCAGAATTTATCGGGCCACACGCCGCGTATCTTCGCGAATCCTTGTGCCTATAAAAGGCAACAGTTGGAGAGACATCTCTTCTTCTCCGAACGCACTTGTTTAGAGAATTAAGAAAGAGAATTTTTCTTCTCTGTTCATCTCTTGAACTATTCAACTCCGTTACTGGATTTTTGAACGGTTCATCTCCATTACTGGATTTTCGAACTAGCGATGGCACCCAGACCAAGCCAACCGCATCGTCCTCAAAGGCGACCGTCGCCGAGGCCCAGAGGGGCGCTTCCTCTGCGCAGGACGTTATTTTCCGAGGTAAAATGCCATTTAGGTTAAACTTCACCATTACTGGAAGTTTGAGGAACCCTAAAAGACATCTTTTTGGAGGAGAACCATTAACACAGGATATGAACCAGTTTGATTCTCAGACGCGGTCTCAGACGCAATCTTTGAGTTGATAACCAAGGCGCGGGTTTGACGTCCTGGTGCCAGTGGGCTCTGCACTTCGGATCCTTCACTTAGAATATTTCTAATTGTGAAGGGTTCGGACGCGGTCTTGGTTTGCAGAACGCGGATTTGATCCTTGCGTTCTGTGCCATCAGCTGCCGATTTTGATGAATCTGGCACCTGAGTCCAAGCACTTAGAAAATTTTTTATAAGTCTTGGTTTGCAGAACGCGGATTTGATCCTTGCGTTCTGTGCCATCAGCCGTCGATTTTGGTGAATCTGGCACCTGAGTCCAAGCACTTAGAAAATTTTTTATAAGTCTTGGTTTGTAGAACGCGGATTTGATCCTTGCGTTTCTTTCACCTTGACGCGGATTTGCAGGTCTAGATGCAGATTTTGACAATTTCTGCGTCTAGTGTCTTTTCTGCGCCTGAATTGTAAACACTTAACACCTTTTTCTTTTCTGACAAGATGTCTAATCAAGTGTCTTTTTCTTTTGCAGTGCCACACCCTACTACGCCACTTGCCAAGAATAGCCACTTCGGGCGCGTAGGTGGTGCCGACCGCAATCTGACCTTTGTGCTGCAAAGGACTGTACCTGCGACTACTGACAAGTCGCAGGAGAGCAAGGAAAGGATCTCTAATATTGACGGGAGAACCTTTCGGGTGCTCATGACTGATGCAGCATTCACAACGGATGCTCACATCAAGCTGGAGAAGCTTGTCTTCTTCTTTGGAGACCATGTCGGCGATGGCGGCTATCGTATGTATGACGGGAATTACAAGTGGCTCCATCAGATAGGGGATAGGAGATACTTTCTTCCAGCCATGGAGAGGATGCTCCCGCTGTCTTATCTCCAACACATGTCCGTCCCTCGGAAGATGAAGTGGGACGTTTCCCGGTATATTCCTGAGATTACTCTCGGTGATTTGGGCTCCCATAAAGTATACCGTCATGATTGTCATGATAGGACGGTCCTCGGCCTGTTCCCCGGGTCACGCAAGTCTGAGCTCCCAGTTGGAGAGATACCAAAGCTCGCCACTACCTTCCTCAACAACTTCATGGAAGCGGAGGGTGATTATCCGGTTGAGTTCCGTTCGCCCGGGTGGGTCCATTCCACAGAGAATTATTGGTGGGGCAGGATGGTGGGTTTCGTCCTCACCGATCTTGGAGATCTGCTGGAGCATGTGGGATTACGCTCAGCAGTCAGGGCCGTACAGTGGGGTATCCCGCCAAGTTCTCACAACTTCTTCGGGATCCTGGAGCGCTACAATCCTCTGACGGGGACATTCTTCACCCCGGTCGGAGAGATGAGCCTTGCTCTGCACGAGTTGCATGAGGTCTCGGGGCTGGCGACAGGGGACTCTCCCTATGAGGAGTATGTCCCAACCACTGAGGAGCTCAATCTTCTGAAGAAAGGGTCTCCTGAAGTGTATGAGACTTATTGGAAAGTGATGTGTCACTTCCACATTTGCGGTCAGGTAACCGCCTGGAGGTCAGGAGGAGTCAAGCAGTTGTCTTGGGCCAACTACTTGTTTAACAATGTCAGTAAGAAAGACCATTCGATAACCCGACTGGCTTCCAGCTCTGACCAGGAGATTGACGACATGGTCGCCCAGGCCCCTGAAGGCTTCTACACCACTGACTCGAACGAGGATGGCTTCGAACCTGATACGCTTTTCGAAAGCTATCATCATCAAGCCCGGACTCCTATCTCTAGTCGAGCACTGTTGGCGGGCTTCTTGATGCTGTGGTTGAAGCGTTGTGTGGTGCCCACGCTGCCACACGAAGTTATTGTTGCCGACGTGGTGTACCCGGCGGTGCTCTTGGCTCATGGCCGTCCTATAGCCCTCCTCCAGGCTGTGGCAGCTGGCATTCAAAGCAGGTTGCGGGCGTTAGCCCAGAATTTCTGTGAGCCGCCGAAGACTGTCGATTCCCATGGCCAACCGCTCCTTGACTCAAAGGGGAAGCCGACGGTGAAGCGCAACAACCCTCGGATCGAGCTGTCTTATACGTACCTCATGGCTTGGTACGTGATGCATTGCCCCTTCTTGATGACGCCAGTGCGTGGGAGTGCGCATTTTGTCCCCTTTGTGCAGCGGTTGGAACGTTCGGAATGGTGTGACACCTACATATATTTCATTCGGAGGTGTCTCTCAGAAGCCACGAACTACCAACTCCACCGCTGCTTCCCCGAGATGCCTGGTGCATCTTTCGGGGAGCAGTTCACTGATTCCGCAGGCCGGGATGATTTCACGCAGCTGTCCGCGGGAATCTTCTGGTGGTTGATCAACATCCGGCCAGGATATGTGCTGTTCCGGCAAGGGACTTCATGCACAATCGAGCCTTATATGCCGAGTCGTTTTGCCCGACAGTTCGGCTATGATCAACTGTATGTCGGCAATCCGAACACTCGACTCGCCTTCGACGGGAATTTGTTCGAAGGTGCCCGAGCTTGGTACTACAGCGTGGCTGGAGGGACAGAAGCAACCTTCCGTTTGCCTGTCGAGGGGCCAAAGAGCCGCACCAGCTTCACCTTCTGTACCTGGTACTCTCAGGTTAACCAGTCACCGGACTTCGCTCCGGGGTATACGTGCATCGAGAGTATCAATGCCTATCTCGAAACACGGTCGAAGTCTGGTAAACGCTCGCGAATGGTTAACCAGTATTTAAAGGCTCAGAAGGAGCTCAGGAGAGCATCTCAGAGAGAAGCCAGGAGAGAACCAAGGGAGGAGCCCCGAGCCACTCAGAGGGAGGCCGGAAAAGGACCAAGGGAGGAGCCCTCAACAAAAAAGGCTCGACAGCCGGTGAATAAGCGCCGTCAGGGCTCAACCTCCACTGCTGAGCCTGCCCAAAAGAAGGTCCGGAGAGATTTGACGGTCGAAGTCTCTCAATCTGAAGACATCCCTGCTGGAGTTGAGGAACCGATGGAAGATAAAGATTTTCCCAACTTAGTCCGTGCTCCCAGGTCGCACAGCAGGATCCGCAGGACTGCGGAGGAGGGGGAGCCTGCTGATATATCCACCGCCGCTGACGAGACCGAGCAGCTCGAGGTGGATATAATGAGTGGAGGGGACGTCGAGATCCCGGGGATCCTAGTTCAGCCCGAGTCTTCTTCAGCTCACGAGAGGAGGGATGAGACACAACAGCCGGGGTCTCCCAGCGTTTTCATCTCTAGTCCTCGGGCGGTTGACCCTAGTCCTACCACCGGGATGATTGGTGGTAAGGCTCCGGTTACCGAGGACTCTCGTGTTGAGCTGTCGTCTTCTTCGTCCGAGGAGGAAAGCGACTTCGAGGATGAGGTTGACTACGGTGGCGAACCCGCTCTTCCTGATCCGAGTAAGTTCTCCCACATCTCGGAGGAAGAAATGCATGGGTGCGAGCCGCTGACGGCGTCATCACCACCGGCGACATTTGCTCGTGCTGAAGGTATTTTCACCTGATTTCCCTTTTATTTCGAAGAGAAGGTTTTAACATTCTCTATTTATGCTGCAGGGTTGGCTGAGGATGTCGAGGCTGCAACCTCCTCGCATGTCGAGGAGATGGTACAAGAGTCGACCCAGCTAGAAGGGGTTGAGACTCCAGAGAAGGTAACTATGGAAATCGCGGGGATCTCCATTTTACCGAAAGAGGAGGCAACACTGAAGCTGGGGAGATTCTCACTCTGCAGGACGAGGAGGCCACCACTGAAGTCGGGAAGACTCCCACTCCGCAGGATTCACCCAAGGGTTCGACATCTCCGGACCTCCAACCTGGTAAGGAAGCTTTGATGTCTTGAGTGTTTTGCTTTTCACCATTGTGGCTGATGTCACGATAACTTGCAGAGAGAACTGAGGGAGCTCAGGTGGAGGAATTGACGTTCAGTGCCCCTCCAGCGGGCCACACAACTCAAGCCCTGGCCGAGGTTTCTGAGGAGATCATACTCACTACTCTGTCATCGGCCGTGGCGGTTCCTGCAGAGATAGCACCTTCAGAAGTGCCGGAGGCTACTCTTGCTCTTGCCGTGTCAACGGCCAGCACGACTCTGGTGCGAGAAGATCCACCTTACATCCCTTATCCCGTGATGGAAAGGGGGTCGGGGAGCACTTCGGGCGATGACAGGATGGATTTCCTGACGCGCAGTACGGTGCAGCAGTTCTTCGATGCGATGCGATCATGCATCGATCTTATCTTGTCTGGGCGTAGCTCTTTTGGCTTTGCCCGGACATTTCTCGGAAACGTGGCCGAGAACATCGAATTAACTGGAGGCCCCTCGCTTGCTCAGGTGTGTCTGCGGGTGGTGGAGCAATTGGAAAGTGACCTGGAAGAGCTGAAGTCTTTGGACAACGCTGACTCTTCTCATGAAGCTCAGGTCACCCTAGATAGGCTCCTTGCTGCCCAAGAACAAGAGCGACAGGAGGTGGAAGCACAAATTGCTGAAGAGATCAGCAATCTTGAGCGTTCCTAGGCTGAATGTCAGAAATTGACTGACGATTCGAAGGAATCCGAGCTCGTTATGCAGAGCACAGAGCAGGCTATTATCAATGCTCGGGCCGCCATTGCGAAGGCAGAAGCCGTGCTTGCGCTCAATGAGAAGAAGCTTGCTACCATCAAGAAGAGAATAGAGGAGCAACAAGCTGCGAGGGCACGAGCTGAAGAGAGCCAGTCCATTCATTCCTCTCGGTTGGAATCTCTGCGAGCGCAGCTAGCCGCAAAACCCTTTTTACCTGAAGAGGAGCTGCGGGTCCGAGCTATGATGGAGGCTGAGAAGGCACGTCAGCACAAGATGCATAGTCTTAGGGAGCGCATCCGTTCCTTACCGAACCAGGACTTTTAGCCTTCTTTCTCTTCCCCTTTTTTTATAAAGAAGAGGACACTCTGTGTACCAAGAGTGTTTATGTTTACTTTTATCATTTTTGATATAATAAAAGTCTTTAAAATTTTTGTTCCATCTTCTTGGCTTCGCTGCAGATGAATTCAATCCACAATCTTTGATTAACTGACTGTGAATGCTGAACTTAGGTAAAACGCGGCATTACTCCTCCGGGAGACGCGGTCATCAGCTCATTTGAGAGACGCGGTCTTCAATCCATAGGAACTTAGGCAGACCCAAGTCTTTCTGATGAAACGCAGCGTTAACTCATAGGGAAAACGCGGTCGTCAGAGTAACGCGCATCTGTTCTGCTAATGCAGACGCGGTTCGAGCGGACGCGAGTGATGCAGCTTTCTGTATTTTCCTTCAGAATGGACTAAGTGTTTTCCCTTAGAAGGGGGCCCGTTTGCCGAAGGGACGCGACTTTGAGTCACGCGGACATTCCTATGGAACGCGGGTGGACGCCATTTAATCTGAAAGGGAGACGCGGATTCCTGGACGCGACTTTTACGCCTGCGTCTTGGTGCAACTTCCGAGGCGTTACATGCAGCCTGACATAAAGATTTTAGGAGATCTTTGAACGTCAAGTCTTTACTGTCGATTGGGAAACCGGGTCATCCGTTGTTTTCCAAGGCAGTTGTCCACGCGTCGATTTTTCATTGGACTGAAGGCGTTAATGCTTTTTAATGCAAAACGGCGCTGGCGGTTGGAGACCAGTGTCTTCGACGGTTCCCAAAGCGGCGTTCCACGCGTCAGTCCTCCATTGGACTTTGACAGTCGTGCGCGACGGTTCCGATTGATGCACCATTAATAACAGTTATTAGGGTCTGCCTATAAATAGGGCTAACCCTCTTCCTCTTTAACAATCCAAAGTTGGATTGTTTCCTTTTGTTTTGCTCCGAGAAATCCTGCCTTCTCTAGAGTTTCCAACAGGGATTCTGCCTCCATGGACGAAGGTGACTCCGTGGATGAAGATGACCCAGAGCCTTCATGCTTCTGTTTGGTCTCTTCAGACGGAAGCGTCTCTTTGATCGCCTTTCATGTCTCTGTTCTGATGCAGAGAAATCTGCTCTTGACGGAGGCCTCTGCGGGTATGCCATTCCGACCCGCCATGATGTC
The DNA here is from genome assembly GCA_038442645.1 of Agave tequilana. Lineage (NCBI taxonomy): Eukaryota > Viridiplantae > Streptophyta > Magnoliopsida > Asparagales > Asparagaceae > Agave > Agave tequilana. Next base: position 82,903 of record JAVJIF010013176.1, read on the forward strand.
TTTAGTCCACCCAAACTTGCACTTTGGCATCTCCTGAAGAGATTGTCATCTGGAATTTTCTCATGAAGTCTGAGTTGGTGCATTCCTTCTGGAATTTGCGCCGCCAACTTCCTCTCTGGACGCGAGTGCTGAAATCCTTGGCACTTGGCGCGGGCTTTGCTCATGAAGCTCGCGTTTTAAGGCCATTGACTTGGATGAATTCCAAATTGGGCTGAAATTTTCAGACCCGAATCTTGTAACTCCTGTTTATTCAACAGAGAGATGGCAGTTTTCGGCGTTTGAAGTTTTTCGCGTCTTGTGCTTTTAGGCGCGGGCGTAAGATGAGGCTGCGTTTGAATCCTGTGTGTTCCACAGTTCTGATTCGCGTCTGTCTCTGTTGGCGCGGTATTTTAATTGACTGCGTGGGCTCATTCCCGCGTCTGCAGCCTTTGACAATAGCCGCGTCTGTCACTTAGTTTTCTTTTGTTGAAGTACACTAAGTTCCAGATTTTCTAACCCCCTTGTTTATTCTTTGCAGGTAGGCTTGATTGTCCTTTTTCAGGTTCGCTGGGCCCCTGGAAGAATATTTCAGCCGGCGGATTTGTTCGATGTTCGTCCACAAGGGAATATATTATGGTCCTCGTCGTCCACAAGGGAATATATTATATCCCTGATGAGGACTCGACCCTCGCCAAGGTCTCTTCAGATCCACTGCACCAGTCATGCCTGCTGGCAAGAGATGGTCAGAGTAAGTATGGCGGCGAGGGGGCTACGGTGGATAAGGTGGCAGATAGGATCCTCTTCCTCTCCCACTCCAGAAGTAACATCGAGGACTCCTCATGTCTGCTGGATGGTCTGCTGGGGAAAGAGATGTTCATGAACGAAGGGTTGCAGGACTTTCTGCTGCCATCAGACCTCAAGAACACCATTGCTCTTAGCTTAGTCAGCTAGGGCTCTTTCGATGTTTACATCATGCATCGTGGTGTAACCAGCTTCTATTGTAGCCACAAAACATCGCGCACTTGGAATCAGACGCGGCTTTAAGGAGTGAGTGCAACCTCTGAGAGAGAGAGGGACTTCTTTGTACTCCTTAATTGTAACACTCAATCTTATTGTATAAGAGAGTGTTTTTACTGTAACACTCAATCTTATTGTATAAGAGAGCATTTTGTATCACTTTCATATGTTTGGAAATAAATAAAAGTGACACTTTTCTTTTTGCTTCTTTCGTTGTCTTGAACTTTTTGTCTTAGACTCATAGAAGCAAAGAGTCTTTGACTTTGTCAAAATTATGATGATAATTTTAATAAGTCAATCTTTGTAGGAAAGATCCTATTTCAGGAACTCTCACAATACTGTCAGAGGTGTAATATTAACTTGACAGAGATGAAATAATTTTTGGTGGACCTGCCACTTTATGAGAGAAAGTGACAAGTAGAATTGGTACCCCCAGGAAGGGTGAACTCTTATCAAGTGTTTGGGATTAATTAGATTGAGCTCAGCTGGGGATTTGATGGAAACACTGTTGATGGTGTAGTATTAACCTAACAATATTTTTAGGTAGACTTGTTATTCTGTTGAAGAGAATAACAAGTGAGACTAGACTCGTGGGAAATCTAGGAAAGTTTGTTACCGTTAGAGGTGTGATATTAACTTAACGGGTTAAAAGTGGTCGTGTCAGAAGTGTAATGTTAACTTGACAAGGATGTGAGTCAGAGGTGTGATATTAACTTAACTCAGAAGTGTCACTGTCATAGGTGTAATGTTTAACTTGACAGTGAGGGTAATGCTAGAGGTGTAATGTTGAACTTAGCATTGGTCATCTCGGCTTGGATAAGGAAGTCGAGGAAAAGGTCAAAGCCATAGGTGTATTGTTGAACTTAGCAATGACTTAGATGCTAGAGGTGTGGTGTTAACTTAGCATCATCCATTTCAGCTTCGATATGGAAGTCTGAAGAAAAGTGACTGTCAGAGGTGTAATATTAAACCTGGCAGAAACTTGATTACTGTTTAGAGGTGTGGTGTTAAACTTTAACAGTAATTTGTCAGAGGTGTGATATTAACTTGACAAAGATTGCCTCATGATAAGAGCAATTTTGAGGACCTGTCATTCTATTGGTGAGAATTGACAAGTGAAAATTTTGAAGTGCCAGAGGTGTAGTGTTAACTTGGCAAATTTGAAAATTTGATACTCCGTGTAGAGTTGACAAACAAAACTTGTACTCGACAAGGAATATTGAAAAGTTTCCATTACCAGAGGTATAGTGTTAACTTAGTAATGGTTGTATTTTGTAGACCTACCATTCTGTGGATGAGAATTGGTAGGGGATTTTGAGGAAAGAGTGGAGCCAAGTCCACTTTAGGATTTTTAGCAAACCCTCAGCTATCAACGGATTTGAGGTGCCTTTACCAACTACCGTTTGAGTTGGGCTAGCCATGCTATTCCCCTCAGCATGATGAGTTGTCGAAGACTTATGTTGGGCTTAAAAGCCAACATTTTCCTCTATCCTTAGCCGTCGGAGGCGTCGGATGTTTGATCAGAGGTGTACTTTTAACTTGATCGGTGGAAGGATACCATCTAGGGATAGTACTTCTTCAGGAACCTGCCGTTGATAGGCATCTGAGTGTATCGCCATTCGAGGTTATGAGGCGATATGATCCATTTGAGTAGACTGACTCTACTACAAATGGTCCTTCCCACTTGGGCTGAAATTTGCCTTTTGTCTTGTGCGTCATCACCATGGGTCTTCTGACGGCTAAGACAAGATCGCCTTTCTTGAAAGTTCGCATTTTAACTTTCTTGTTGAAGGCTTTGGTAATTCGAGCCTGGTAGAGCTCGATTTGCTGTTGGGCCTGCAGACGCTTACCGTCTAAGGCCTCCAATTCCTAGAGTCGTTGTCGATGCTTCTCCTCTGTTGTCATCTCCGCTGTCAGGGCGACGCGTAGAGATGGAATTTGGATTTCGAGTGGAAGGACGGCTTCGCACCCGTATACCAAAGAAAATGGCGTAGCTTTAGTTGGGGTTCGCACAGTTGTGCGGTAAGCCCATAAGCATTCACCCAGCTTGTCGTCCCAATCACGTTGACTTTTTGAGACGAACTTCTTAAGAAGCTTGCCAATGGTCTTATTGAAAGCTTCTGCGAGGCCGTTAGCGGCAGGATAGTATGCCGTTGAGGACACACTCTGGATTCTGAACTTAGCGCAGAATTTCTGGAAAGCCTGGCTAATGAACTGAGGCCCATTGTCATGGACAATTCGCCGAGGTACACCGAAACGGTAAATAACGTGGTGTTTCACGAACTTGATCACGTTCGACGACTTGACTTCCTTCAAGGGAATGGCCTCAGCCCACTTAGAGAAATAATCGGTTATTGCCAAAATGAACCGATGTCCTTTTGATGATGGTGGGCTGATAGGGCCAACCACATCCATCCCCCACATTTCAAATGGCCAAGTAGAGGTCGTAGAGTGGAGGTACCCTGGTGCTTGATGGATGAAATCCCCATGCACTTGGCAAGCGTGACACCTTTTAGCATAGGTGACGGCGTCAGCAATCATCTTGGGCCAATAGTAACCCAATCTTTGGAGTCGATGTGCCAGTTTCGGGCCAGGTTGATGGGCTCCACACATACCATCGTGGGCTTCCCTCAATATCTCTTGGGCTTCTTTTGGTGAGAGGCACCGGAGTAAGATCCCGTCATGCGATCGACGATACAATGTTCGCGTAATCGCATTATAATAGAATTTGGGGGCTTTCCTTCGAATGGCAGCCGCCTCTTTGGTGTCTTCAGGCAGAATGCCGTATAAGATGAAATCAATGTAGGGGAATCGCCAGTCTCTAGGCTCTGGACCGGTTGATGCTTCAAGTGCTTCTTCGCGGTGACGACCTCCCGTTGACTCCTGATAATCCTCGAGAGCATTTCTCGGGCAATACAGGTCGTGGCTGTAGACGAATATCTTCTCCATTGCTCCAGCTAGAAGAGCTAAGGAGGCAGTCAGGGATGCGAGTGCATCTGCGTGCGCATTTTGCCTGCGCGGTACATGGTCGATGTAGAAGCTTGTAAACCCCTCGGCCATGCGGATAGTTGCGTTGTGGTAAGGTACTAAGTCTTCATGTCTGACTTCGTACTCCCCGCGAACTTGGCTGACGATGAGTTTAGAGTCGCCGTATGCCTCGAGATTTTTAACGCCAATCTCCTCGGCGAATTGCATCCCAATCAAAAGAGCGTTGTACTCCGCCACATTGTTGGAACAAGGCTCAGTTAATGAGACAGCTCGGGGAATCACATAATTTTGTGGGGATACGAGTACTACTCCTACCCCCGCTACTACGTGTCCCTTCGGGCTTGTTCTTGATGCACCGTCGAAGAAAAGTTGCCATACTTGACTTTCGAACGATGTCTGAGTCAGGCAGACTTCAGCAACTTCATCTGGGAGATCCTCGTAGACTTTGGCTGCCCTCGGATCTGGGTGCTCAGCTAGGAAATCCGCGACTGCTTGTCCCTTAATGGCCTTTTGTGGTAAAAAGCGCATCTCATATTGGGAGAGCAATATGGCCCATTTTGCCAGTCGGCCATTTAGCGATGAAGGTTTAGTCATAAGTAACCTCAGGGGGTTGACTTTTGATATGACGTTTATAGTTTGGCCTACCAGATAGTGTCACATTTTCTGGATAGCGAACACCAGTGCCAAACATTCCTTCTCGATCGGGTTATACCGATGTTCGGCAACGATCATTGCTCTACTCAGATAGTAGATTGCTTGCTCACGTCCTTGATCGTCATTCTGAGCTAGTAGAGCTCCCAAAGAATGATCCATTGCTCGAACGTACACCAGAAATGGCTTTCCGGATACTGGAGCTGCAAGGACTGGTGGTTGGGTGAGGTATTGCTTGATTTCCTCGAATGCTTGTTGGCAAGCGTCATCCCAAATGAATGAGACACCCTTCTTCATTAGCTTAGCAAAGGGTTGGCATCTTCCGGAGAGGTTCGAGATAAACCTGCGGATGTACGCCAATCGTCCCTGCAATCCTCTGAGTTCTTTGAGATTTCTCGGGGGTTGCATCTCCTGGATAGCGCGAACCTTTTCCGGGTCCAAGTGAATTCCGGTGGATGTTACAACAAATCCTAAGAATTTGCCACTGGCCACCCCCAGGAAGGACTTTGTGGGATTCATCTTCAATTGATGAGCCCGCATGATGTCGAAGACCACCTTCAGGTCCGCTATGTGATCACCTTTAGTGCGGCTTTTTACCGCGATGTCATCAACATAACATTCCACCGTTTTGCGTATCTGCTGATGGAAAATGGCGTTCATGGCCCTTTGGTATGTTGCCCCTGCATTTTTCAGTCCGAAAGGCATGACGGTGTAGCAATATACCCCTAGAGGTGTTCTGAAGGAGGTATGCTTTTCGTCATCAGGATACATTTTGATTTGATAGTATCCTGAGAATCCGTCCATGAAGGACATTTGTTCGAATCCACAAGTATTGTCAATCATGACATCTGTGATCGGCAATGAGAATTCGTCCTTGGGGCAGGCCTCGTTTAGGTCGCGGAAGTCGATGCAAATCCGGATCTTCCCGTTCTTCTTGAAGACGGGGACGATGTTGGCTACCCAGTCGGGATGTTGTTCTTCCCTGACGAAGCCAGAATCAATAAGTTTTCTGACTTCTGATTGAATTGCCTCCATTATTTCTGGGCGAAACCGTCGCTGCTATTGTTTGACAGGCTTTACGTCCGGATTGATGTTGAGGCGGTGCATGGCCACTTGAGGATCAAGTCCTGGCATGTCCTCATAATTCCAGGCGAAGACGTCTATATACTCTTGTACAAGAGATATTAGATCCTTCTTCTCCGAAGGTGACAGGCCTTCACTTATGAAGATGGGCTTAGGGTTAGCCTCATCTCCTAGGTTGATCTGAACAACCTTGTCTTCTGTGGGTGGCTCGCGCTGTTCAAAGCGGGTATCCCAAAGAGCATTTAAATGTTTGATCCAAGGGTCTGTATCAGATTGGATCATTTCTTCATTTCCATCTTCCAGGTGGCTTGTCGAAACCATGTTCACTGAAAGTTCCTTGAAGATGTTGCCGACACTGACATCTGACTCCCAAGATGATGTGTCTGAAGAGTAATCGTTGCTCGACGATTCTTGAGAATCGGAGGCTGATGGGACCGGAGTTGATACGTAGCCCAACCCCGGCGCGTCCGATGATAATAATCGGGGGCCTTCCCTTTCGGCACAAAGGATTGAAGTAACGTCCTCTTTCCTTTGCCGAAGTTCAACCCGGGTTTGTTGGTCAGGTCGTACCCCATGCATCTCATCATTTTGAGTGCTTTTGGTTCGTAATGATCGAACTGAGGTGATTCTTCCTCGCCTTCCGATTCGTCGCGGGGCGTTGGTTCAGACGAGATTCGCCCAAAAAGAATTGGTTTTTGGCCTTTCTGTCTTGCTGGAACCATGAATATAGATTCTTACGCATTATCATTGTCTTGGTATGTCTCGAAGGACGATTCCACTGGTACATGCAATGATGTCAAGGCACCCATTGCCGACCAGAGATCGTCATCTATATCAGTGCTAGTATCTGACGGTATTGAATCAGAAGCACACACAGAAAAATACGCAAAATCTAAATCTTCATTAATATACCAACCGCCTACATCATCGGTGGTATTATCGACATCGGGCTTATTAGTGCCCGTTACAAGTGGTTCTAACTCCCACAGGCACTCTTCTTTTTTAGGCTCAGTGTCAGCCTCATTACCAGAGTCTGGCTCCTCTGGTTGCAGGGCTTCATCCGTCTCCCCCGGATCTTGGTACAACAAAGAGTCGGTGAAATAATTCTCGACCCCTTTGAACGGATACCTTTCGGCGATCAACGTCTGCACCTTTTCACTCCCGTCAATGTACTTCATGACTTGGTGGAGAGTGGAGGGAACGATGGAGTTGCGGTGAATCCACGGTCGTCCTAGCAATAGATTGTAGGAAGTGTCGGCGTCGATGATGTAGCATGTCACTTCCGACTTGAGGCTTCCAATCTGACACCTGAGCTTGATTTTCCCCATCGGACGGGTCTGGTTGGCATTGAACCCATAGATAGTCGTCTGGGTAGGGCTCAAACGATGGGTAGGAATACCGAGATGTTGCATGACCCGGCGAGGCATGATGCTCAACGCGGACCCTGGATCTACCTGGATGCGGTTCACCTCAGACGATCCAATATACCCTGTGAAGTACAGGGGTCGATCATGCTTCCCTTTAACCTGCATATCATCTGTCGTGAAGGTGATGTAGGGGGCATTCTGGGAGGTGTGGAGGCAATCCTCTACATCTTCCTCCTTCGGCACCTGGGTCATAAAGACCTCAGCATTTGCCAGAGCTTCTTGCAGAGCTTCCCTGGTCGACTTTGATAGTCTAAGAAGTTCATACAAGGTAATGCGTGCCGGAATGTTGGCCAACTGAGCCAGGATATCAAAGCGGTAAGGTGCCGTAGATCCTTCCGCGATGCCCTTTTGAAGGGCTCGAGAAAATCGAGTCTCCTTCTGCTTCTCCACAGGTGGCTTTGTGGAGGGCCTGACTGGCTCCGCAGTTGGTTGTGGAGGGGCTACTGCCGTCTCGCCGTACTGTTTCAAGTACGCCTGTCCTAAACGGGTTCCCGCCATTGGTTGGTTGGGCTCTGCGGCCAAGACTATCGTTTCCTCCTCTGAGTCAGTCAGTGAAGGGATATCAGTCTCCGCTTCTCGGGAAGAGGCGCATACCACGTTGCAAGATGAGGCTTTTGCCTTGCCTTTGGATTTCCTGTTGGTCACAGTAGTCCATTGCTGTTCATTGACAAGGTCAGGGTGGACCCATATGATTTCTCCCTGAGGGGTGGGAACGGGTACCAAGCCTTTCTCTTGCTGCTGGTGAGGGTCTGTGTTGACTATTCTCAGTTCTCCTCTTGGAATAGGGACCACCCCCGCAGGCGTTGGGGGTTATCTTCCGAACTGGAGAGCTGACGTCACATTAGCCGTCACCTTCTTCTGCTCTGGTCGGAGCTTTAACACCTCCGCGTCAATCAGAGCTTGAAGGACGTCCTTGAAGACGTAGCAGCTTTTGGTAGGGTGTCCCAACATTCTGTGGTATAGACAGTAGTTGGGATTGTCGGTCTTGCCGACTTCCTCGGGGCGCCTAGCTTCAGGGAGCTTCAGTCGGTTGCTCTTGTTGAGTAGTTTAAAGAGTGAATCGACATGTTCCTCCTTGAAGGAATATTGCTTGTTGGCGCGAGGCTGACTTGAAGAGCCACTCGCCCTGCCTGATTGAGGTTTGGCGGGAGATTTGGTCTCCGTTGCCAAATTATCCTTCCGCTTTGTTTGGAGGGATGTGTCTGGCGCACGCCTTGTCGACCTTTCCGGCCTAGACTTACCTTCCTCCGCTCTGACGCGGGCAACAATCTCCTCAGCCCAACAATCTCCTCAGCCTGTTCACCTTGTTGGACTAATTGTTTTTAGGTGCGGCTTTCAGCAACTCCTATTTGAGCAAGGAGTGAGGTTTGGAGATTGTAGCGGCATGTTTCCACCAGGGTGGCCTGGGTCATACCGCTTGGACACCGGAGTGCCATGTTCCGAAATCTTCCCACGAAAGATTTGACGGACTCCCCTTTCCGCTGTTTGGTAGCCAAAAGGGTGGGCATCGTGACTTCAGAGTCATCTTCGAAGAAGCGTGTTAAGAACAGCTTCTCCAGATCGCCCCAGTTCTTGATAGAACCTTCTGGGAGCTTCATGAACCATTCAAAGGCCAACCCTTTCAGGGTGCCGATGAACAGACGCGCCAGGATAGCATCGTCGTCTACTACATTCCCGGTTTGGGATTTGAAGTAGTAGATGTGCTGGTTGGGTGACCCCTTCCCGTCGAATGCTTGGAGGGTCGGAGCCTTGAACTTAGGAGGGTATGGAACTAAGTCCAACTCATCCGGATAGGGCCGGACCACTCCCGCTTCTTGGAGGCCTTTACGGTTGGTGAGGGCCTCGATGCGTTGCTCCAATTGACTCATTCTTTTAGCATGAGCCTTTCCCTGGTCTTGGTCGCCTTTTACTTGCGACGAGGATTTGGGCGAATCCGCAGCAGATCGCCGCGTCTCCTCAGAAGGTTCGGAAGATGAGCTTTCTCCCATTCTCCTTTTGCCCTTTGACTTTTTAGGAGGAGATTTCCTCCTGTCTTCGAGCAGCTGTGCAATTGCCTGCTTGAGGGAGTCGATAGATTCCTGCTGAGAAAGAATCATATCCATTTGTGCCTTCTGGATCTGCTCTAAACGTCTAGCCGTCTCCTCAGGAGTGCCTGTCATGTAAGCGGAGGTCTCCTTCTCGACGGAAGAGTTCGAAGCCCTAGATTCCGCTACGGCGGAGTGAGAATCGTTCACTTCAACGCCGTGGGCTAAGGCATTATAGTCAATTGAGGGAATGGCCCCCGTCCGGGTGCGAGTGTGTCGATACACCCCTTCCGGTTCAGAGTCAGACTCGGACTCATCTGAGCTGACTGCAAGTTGCTTTCCCTTGCTCCTGCTTGTCATATTCGCAGTGAGCTCCGGGTACTCAACGTCAGAGAAGGTTCTCCTTCTATGGGAGCGTCTTCTTTTAGCTGACGGGGGAATCAGGGTCAGCTGTCTGACTAAAGACTGCTGATGTACGCCTGATCCGCAACGGCACTCAGAGAGCATATGGATGAGCCGTTGGCAGTAACACGACGAAGTGGCCTGATTGGCACTTCTTTTCTTCGTCAAATAATCCCTCAAATCCATGGGAGGGGGATTGAAAGGATTAGCCTCGCAACGTTGAAGACGGGAGGCATCCATGTGCTGTACAGCCTGGACGCAGGCATCAGGGACGCGGTTCTTGCGCCGCAGCTGTTCAGCGCGCGTCTGGCGTCTCTGTTGAGACAAGACGCGCCTGTCGCGTTGCTGTTTGGTGTGTCGGAGCAGAGACACTTGAGAGAGGATGGGCTGCTTGGCCCCGCGCCTATGGGCTCGTGCCTCTTGTGCTTGACGAGGCGCAGAGGTCTCACCTTGGCGTTTGATGAGTTGGTCCTCAGAGGACCTAACTGAAGGAATCTCGCGTTTGGGATGCCAAACGCGGATTTCACGTACTGGACGTGGCGCGGGCAAGGCGCGGGCAAGGCGCGTCCAGCCTCAGTTGGACAACCAACGGTTCCAACTTGTAGGTGACGCGCACGTCTTCTCTGTCGACGCTCAGCGTTTCGATTGCGTCGAGGAGGTGGAGAGAGACCAATAACATCCTGATGTTGAACATCAGGGACTTTAACCACGGGGTCTCCTGAGAGACGCTGACGCGGGTGTTCTGTGCAACGCGGTTGGTTGTAAAGGCAGATGTGCCTGGGACCACGCGGGCCTTCTGAGAGGCGTTGGCGCGTGTACCTTGCTTGGCACAGTCGGCAGCAGGGGAGCTCGAGAAAGCCACAGATCGGGCCTCGAGGTCATTCCCCATCGAGACCCGGCGGCAGACGCGGGTCTTTGGGCTCTTGGAGCCGGAGGAGAGAAACTCTTCGTACTTCGCCTGGTCGAACTCGACAACGAGCGATTCGACCATCTTCCCCTTATGGTGGACGTCATCCTGCGCCACTATTTGCTCCTTAGTGACAAATGTAGTCCCCAGCGGAGTCGCCATCTCTTGTACGCGCCGGAAAAGAGAGAAAGAGGAAATGCTGTAAAAATTTTCTTTGAAAAGATTACAACAAAAACAACTTTTCCTTCCAGTTACAAGGGAGGGAGGATATTGAATCTTGAATCCCCCATTTGTTTAATGCTGGGTTCTTCGTGTGGCGGTGGAGAGTGAATCTTGTTCTCCGTTGACCGGATGACCGTCGGGATCGTCAGGGGATCTTCTCTTTGGCTGGTAGAGGGAGTAACACAGCTCTGTCTACCAAAACTCTCAAAGAGAAGGTAGGCAAAGAGCAGCTGGTACGCAGCAAGCTTGCTGAAGAGTCTTCTCTCTCTCTTTGTTGATGATCTCCTCTTTGATGCCTGATCCTTTTTTTTTACCGCCCCTTTTGTTGATGCAAACAAGGCTATTTATAGAGGTCCCAGGGGTGAACGTGCCCCCTGAAAACGCTCCACAATGAGGGGCCACTTCCCGCTACTTGTGCGGTGACTGGCCCCGTAATCTGGGTGGTTACAACTGAGGCGCGGGTTTAGACCCACGCGCCTTGTTGCTAAGACGCGGGTGTCGAGCCAACGCGCCTTGTTTCTGAGACGCGGGTGTCGAGCCCACGCAACTTGATGCTGAGACGCCTGAGACGCGGGTGTCGAGCCAACGCGCCTTGATGCTGGGACGCGGGTGTCGATATCTCGCGTCTAGAAGTTGAGACTCTGCTTTTATTGGCTTGTCTTTTAGTGACTTTTAGACAGCTTACACATATATTTGAACTATAAGAATGTCACTAGCAACATGTTTAGTAAATAATGTGGTGTCTACTTTGCCTTTACAAAATCATTTGAAAGAAGAAAACTAGAAAGCCTTTCATACCAAGCTCTTGGAGCTTGTTTTAAACCATACAATGCTTTATCTAACTTGAAAATAAAATTTGGATGTACATGATCCACAAAACCGGGATGTTGTTCAACATAAACTTCCTCATCAATAAAACCATTTAAAAATGCACTTTTTACATCCATTTGAAAAAGTTTAAAATTTTTAAAAGATGCATAAGCTAGTGTGATCCGTATGGTTTCAAGCCGTACTACGGGTGCAAAGATCTCCTCAAAGTCAATTCCTTCAACACAAGTGTAACCTTGGGCCACTAACCTAGCCTTATTCTTAATAACATTTCCTGACTCATCCAACTTGTTCCTAAAAATTCACTTAGTACGAATTATTGATCTATCATGGGGTCTAGGAACATGGTGCCAAACTTGGTTGCGCTCAAATTGATTGAGCTCTTCTTGCATAGCTAGCAACCAATATGAGTCACCCTCAGCTTCGAGGATGTTTTTGGGTTCAAAATGAGATATGAATGCAAAATTTCTCACAAATCATGGAGTTTAGAGCGAGTAGTTACCCCTTTGATACATCACCTATGATGAGATCTTTGGGATGATTTGAGGCGTATCTCCAATCTTTAGGAAGTGGTTGTGATTGTTCCACTTCATCCTTTTGAACTTCACCAATAGGTTCTTACTTGTCATCTTGAATGGGTAAGTCCTTCAAGGATATTTTCTCCATGTCCTCACCTAATGAGTCAATCTCTACAACATTCTCAATAATAGCATTAAATTCTTTAAATTTAACATGCATAGATTCTTCAATAGTATGAAATGATTTATTGAATACTCTATATACTTTGCTATTACTAGAATAACCAACAAAGATTGCTTCATAAGCCTTAGCATCAAATTTACCCAAATTATCTTTAGTATTCAAAACAAAACACTTGCATCCAAAAACTTTAAAGTATGAAACATTTGGTTTTCTTAAATGATAAATTTCAAAAGAGGTTTTGAAAGTATTTTTACACAAATAAATACGGTTTGATATGTAGCATGCGGTGTTTACGGCCTCGGCCCATAAGTATTGAGGGAGCTCATATTCACTTATCATAGTCCTAGCCATTTCTTGAAGAATTCTATTCTTCCTCTCAACTACTCCATTTTGTTGTGGAGTTCTAGGACATGATATTTCATGCTTAATTCCCTTTTCATCACAATAAGTCATGAAGAGTTGGTTAACAAACTCACCACCTCTATCACTTCTTATCTGTAAAATCAAAAATCCTTTTTTTTTCAACCCTCTTTCAAAAAATCTTAAAATGCGAAAAAGTTTGATCTTTGTGCTCCAAAAAGAAAACCCAAGTGAAACGAAAAAAATCATCAACTAAAACAAAAACATATTTATTTCCATTTAAGCTTTTGGTTTTAGTTGGTCCAAAAAGATCCATGTGAATCAATTCTAAAGGCCTAGATGACATGATATCTTTGATTGGTTTGAAAGAAGACTTGGTTTGTTTCCCAAGTTGGCACGCACCACAAATGCGGTCTTTTTCAAACTTCAAATGAGGAATACCCTTCACCAATTCCTTAAAATTAATTCTAACAAGGTGATCAAAAGATGCATGTCCTAATCTTCTATGCCATAACCATGAATCTCATCAAAAGCATTCAAACATTTAGTAGAATAATCCAAATTAAGCATGTCAATAATATAGATATTATAGATATTATTTTCACAAAATCCAGTAAGAATACAATCATTGGTTTTACAATCAAAAATTTTGCAAGAAGATTCATCAAACACAACTTTAAGACCACGATCATATAGTTGACTAATACTAAGCAAGTTATGTTTAAGTCCATCAACAAGAACTACATTTTCTATTAAAGGAGATGCACCAATCTTAATGTTACCTATACCGATGATGGTGCCCTTGGAGTCATCTTCGAAGGTCACGGTGCCACCTTCATCGTACCTTGATAGGGTTGTGAAATTGTTGATGTCCCATGTCATATGCCTTGAACAACCACTATCAAGGTACCACCGCCCCTTACGTCTTGGAGCCTTGGTGTGTACCTACATCAAATAATTTAAGACTTGATTTTGGTACCCATATTTTCTTGGGTCCTAAAGTGTTAGTGTTTCGAAACCACACAAGATTATTTGTACTATTTATTTAGCTAAATGACCATTCCGGCCACAATAAATACATTTATAAATTCTTCCATATTTAAAAGCATAATGGGCATGTGGCTTACGAACATGTGAATTATGAGCATGAGTAGTTTTAGCATGATTGACATAAGAAGTGTTGGCATGATGAACGTGAAGTTTTGGCATGAGATGTTTTATCATTTTTAGCATGTGGAGTATGCATATGCTTCTTTGAAAATATTTCTTCTAGTTTAGTATTGTTAAAAGCACATTCTTTTAAAACATTTCCCAAATCATTGATTTTTGTTTTTAACATGAAAAACTCATTTTTATCAATTTTAGGATATTTAACTTTACAAGCAATTCTATAGACATCAAAATCTCTTTGCGTTGAAATAAGATGAGAAGATAGTTCATCCTTTTCTTTTAAAGAGATTGCAAGTTGATTTTTAAGCATTTCAATTTCCTTCTTCAATGTAGAACACTCTGCCTTTTTATCATCAAAACTTTTTAAAAGTTCAACGAAAGCATGCATTAATATTTCTCTACTTATTTCACTTTCATCATCAAGTGGTTGGGTAGTTACCTTAGGTGTGTTTGCCATGAAACACACATTTGCCATATCGACTTCATCTTCGGATTCACTTTTCGAATCCCAAGTGGCTTTGTACACCTTCTTTTCAGCCGGCCTCTTTTGCTTCAAGGAGGAAGACATCTTTTTCTTGAAATCTGGACAATCGACCATGATGTGTCTGGGTTTTCGACAGTTGTAGCATATGATCCTTTTCTCCTCCTTTCCTTCCCATCGCCTTCTATAGTTGAGCTTATTTTTGCGGTACATTCTCTTTACATTTCTCACAAGGAGAGATAGCTCTTCATCATTTTCTTCATCTTCTTCATCATCGTAGTTGGAGTAGGAAGACTTGAAAGCTATTAACTTTTTCTTTTGAGATACCGCATCTTCTCTAGCCTTCTTCTCCATCTCATAAGTCTTAAGGTTTCCAATAAGACTTATGAGCTCCATCTCGTCTTTGTCATTCAACTCCTTCAAGGTGGTAGCTTTGATTACCCATGACGAAGGAAGAGCACGAATCACCTTACGCATCTTTTGGTCGTTGCTTATTTCATCACCTAAAGAAGAAAGAGCATTTGTAATCTTAGTAAACTTGGTAATCATATTATCAATAGATTCATCTTCTAACATTTTAAAACTTTCATACTAAGAACGCAAGAGATCTATTTTAGCTCTCTTGACTTGTGATGTTCCCTCGTGAGTGACCACTAAGTGTTGCCAAATCTCATAGGTAGATTTGCAATTGATAACTCGTGTTAAGTCATCCTCATTTAAAGCTGAGAGTAGGGCATTTTGAGCCTTTGAATTAGCATCAAATTCCTTGAAGGTAAGTTCGGACCAAGTGTCCTCCTCACTTTCGGGTCCAATAAAAGGCTTGGTTAAAGACTTAGCAACTAGACTACCTAGAGATTGTAGAAAAATGGTTATCCTAACTTTTCATATGGGAAAGTTGAGTCCATCAATTTGGGAGGGGTCTTAATGTTATCGGCCATCTTTACTAGTGTATGAACGAAGATATAAAAATAATGATTAGCAAATTATAGGATCTCTCAAAGGATGCGAAGCCAAAAACTAGAGTCCTACCTCTGATACTAATTGAAATCACCTAGAGGGAGTGAACAGGTGATAATGCTAATCAATGCACAAATTTAAAATGTTATGATGCAACAATCACCCAACATAAGATTAGAAGCCGAGTACCCCGGTGAAGGGCTCTGAACTCCTTCCTCGTGATTCCTCTAGATAAGAGTTTAAGGTGCGCAATGTAATCTTGGTGTATGAGTATTGATCGACAATATAGCAATGAATAGAAAGCAAGTAAATGACACAAATAAAACAATCGCAAACACTGAGATTTGTTTCGAGGTTCGAGCACCCAGCTCTACGTCCCCACCTTCACCCAGAAGGATTTAAGAACCACTATAACTTTCACAAAGAATTACAACCACAAGGGAGCACTCAACTCCTCTATCACACTCCTCTAGTCTAGAGGTAGTGGAGCCACAAATACAAGAATATCTTGGTGATCAAAAGACCACAAACCCTCTTTTGAAAAACTTTTTCCCTTACAAAAACCTAGAGAATAATGTGTAGGATTGAAGCTCAAGTTTTATAAGTGAAAAAGAAAACAAAATTGAAGAGAGTTTTGAATCAAAACTTCAGAGAAAAGAGAGAATTTTGAGCACAAAAACTGAGAGCAAAAACTTCTTTTGAAAGACTTAAACTTGATTTCTTTTGCAAAGGATTGTTGTAATCTCTTCAACCCTAATCATCCCTATTTATAGGATAAAGGTAGGGATTAAAAGGTAAACTGTTATAATGAATAATTAGGAAAGTTTAAACCCAAATCCAGCCCTAAAAATCGTTTAGAAAAGAAAAGTACGTTTTAAAACGTATTTAAAAAACTAGTCATTTGGGCTGAAATATAGCTCACGGTCGACCGGTTTTCAAAAACTTTTGACCGTTGCCAGCCCACGATCGGCCGCCCGGTCGACCGTCCCAAACAAAGACATAGGTGCTTTCAGTCGGCCGAAGCTCGGTCGACCGACATGGGGTCCGGTCGACCGCCCGGTCGACGTGGTAACGTGCACACATGCACACACCCAAACGGTCAGAAGTGCGGTCGACCGCCCGGTCGACCGTTCTGACCTGAAACAGAGCCGGTCGACCGTCCGTTCGACCGCAACAGACCAAAACAGATTCTTTGAAGATGGTTTTGAAGAACTTAATAATTTTCAAATTAATTTTGATCAAGACTTGGTATACTATATAAAATAGAGTTTGTAAGTATTAGAATATGTTTGTAAAAATATCTTATATATTTAGGAAAAATATCTTTAGAAAAATCATGTGCAAAATCTTGTGTGTGGGGAATATTGAGCTTCAACACTATACACTATCCTTTAACAAACTAAAAATTATAAAAACTGAGAAAGGAAGTCTCTGAGCCGCATTGCACCGAGCTCCCTCTTGCACCATTTGCCTTTTAGCATCATAATCCTTGCAATATGCTTAAAAGGCCATCATGACTAGTACAAACTTGAAACTCATACTAAACAACTTATTAGTACCAAATAGCTTCTATGTATTTTGTTATCATCAAAACTTAAACAAATAGAGAATGTAACCTTTTGGGCCAACAAGAACATCAGGGGAGACTCTCAATTAACTGGAGAGGATCAAAGGAGTATCCCTTATTAAGCGGAGCGGGTCAAGGGATTAGCCCTACATGCTATTCCTAGCTTCGCAGAAGCTGTTTCTAGCTCGCACCGAGGCTACATTTCAAATGCAAAATAGATTAACTCAATCTGTTTCCAGATTTTCAGGACGATTATATCCCTGTTTTCCCTATAAATAGCTTACCAGGAGCACACGAAGGAAGGAGGGGGAGGAGAGAGGAGAGACAGGCAAGAATAGAGAGGAGATTGGCTCGAGAAGCAGAATCCCTAGTAAGAGGGCTCTACCGATCCTCTGTTCCCCGATTCCCCGAACCAAGCGAGAAGGGAGTCCTATTAGGAGGCAGTTGATCATCTGATCGATCGCATCGTCAAAGGGATAAAGTGATCGCGCGCTGATCAGATTCCTACCGGTACATTTTCTCAGAATCTCAGAGGAGATCTACTTGTAAATTTCTTTTGCTTTCTGTAAAGAAATACTTGTAATTTCGTTCCTCGAACACTTTTTTTTGTAAGTTTTCCCTTACCCAAATCTATGAAAAATAAGATGGCGACTCCGCTGGGAAAATCAGTCTTCTGGCGCAACAAGGAGACAGTGTCGCAATGTGAAGGTCAAAATCCTGAGCCTGTTACTTTCGAAACTTGGTCATTCATTTCGACCAAGAAAAATTCGAAGCGCTGCTATTTGAAGGTAGTCCAGTGCTCCACACATGGAAGCATAGGAAGGTCTTGATGGCCAAGATTTCAGAGCAGAAACCAGCCCTAGCCGGGAAAGTAACCGAACGAACCTCCTCCTTACTCCTCTCAGCCTCGCGTGAGGCTAGCCAGGTTCCCTGCGAACCTAAATCTCCTCTTCCAAAGCAGATGTGGAGGCCAAAACAGAAAGCTCCGTATGAAGCTTCAGGCGCAGTTACACCACAAGCTCGCCTATCACGCGAAGACAAAGGCAAAATGTTTGCCTGCTTCGCCGAGGCTATTAGCCGTGAGGCTAGGACGACAACTATGTTTTCACCTAATTCAGGAGCAGTAACTCCTCGCGCTAACCTCATTCTCACAAGCGAAGTTACTGATGGCGTAGCAAGCACAGCGCTAGTACCTCAGGGTACGTGCGGAATTTCCAACTGCCAGACTGAAACTAAAGCACCTCGCAGTGCTCACCACCTTCACAACAAGGTGGCAAACAAAGTACCACAGTGTGCTTCGCTTCCCGACTCCTCAAGCGTTAAGTTTGCTCTTCGCAGTAGACTAAGGGATCGTCCTTAGGTGCTGATAGAGATGCTTATGCAGCTTCAGCGCCTAAAGGTGCTTGATCGTACATATATTTTGTATTCTTTTCATTACACTCCTACATTATCGTGTAATAAATCTGCTAATTTTCTTGTCTTAAACATCTATTTTGCAGAAGATAACAATGAAGAGAAAGAGGATTAAACTAAATAAATACGAGTTAAAATCGGATTTAACTGGTCTATTTGGTTAGCTGAGGATGATCCCAGATCTAGTTAGAACAAATCAAGGATTGGGGCAAATGTTCAGCTGAAGATCAGAGCAAATCAGAAAGATAACACTAAATAGAAACCGGTAAAATTCAGATTTCTATAAATCCATTTTGGTTAGCTAAAGATCAACCGAGGATAATATCAAATACAGAGAGATAAATGGATAGAGAGAAGATCAACGGATGAGATGAAGCAAGTTTGACTCAGATTCTAACTGGATACATTTTAGTATTTGAATCATAACTTTAGCTACCGAATCTCAAATCTGATGATTCAATATGATCAAGAAAGAAGACTTATAGGGCTACAACTCTTATGTTGATCACTATTTCTAATTCTATCATTTGATAAGTGATATTTAGTAATCAACACGCCAACAAATTGCAGATCAGAACTGAATATTCACATCAAATCAAGTTTGGAGATAAGGGGAGGATTCAAATTCAAAAATAGCCAGCTTTTCCTATCTTCATACTCATCTAACCTCTACATTTTTCTGTAAATAACTGCAATCTCAAAGGCAAAAGGAAACGACCATGCAGAGATATGATTTAGTCCAGTTTTTCATTCTTTGTAGTGTAGGTTTTTGTTTTCTTTGGATGTAATTTTTATTTCTTTGTAAGTATAGTTTAGACTGAGATTCATATAAGTAAGAGAGAGGCTTATGTTGAGAGTGACACCGATGTACCTCCTCCTTTCTTCCATCGTTTCTGCAAGCAATAAAAGGTAATTTTTTTTATGTTTGTCTTTTCTTTCTACTTTTCCTCTTTTGGTTATGATGAGCATTCAAGTGAATCTAGAAGCATCAGTATAACAATGTTTGTATGAGTGCCAACGATATTTCATGATGATGTTCTCCTCTTTAAGACTCCGTATCATTTCATTCTTGTTCGTCTTGATGATGTAATGCGAATAGGGATGAGCTTGATCTTATGGCTTATGCGTTGAACGCCTCCGAAGCAAGGTAGAACATGCAAGGGCTCCAGGTAAGTCATCAACCAAAGGAGGTAAGTATTTCTTTAATCTTTTCTTTCTTTTCTTTTATTTCTTTAGTTTAGATCACCAAAACCAACAACACCCACTTCTTTTATCACTCCTTTTCCATTTCTTTGTACATATCCAATTCTGGTTTCTCCATCTTCCCAATCTCTCACTTTCTGCCTAACTTCATTGTAATTTATTTTTCTTTTCTTTTTAAGAAACTAAAGAAGAACTTTAACCATTAATGGTAGCATAAAAGAGAACTTGCTAGAAAAGCTTCCATCGCTAGTCCCTCCTTGTGGATCACGACCCGCATAGCCACTTGCTATCACGGTAGAATTGAGTAACTTGCACTCTTTGATCTTAAAATCTGAAATTCTGTATTTGTATGCAGGTTCGAACTCAATCAGTGCTCCCAAAGTTTTTAGCCGCGAAGCTAGAACGAAAGCACTATCTAGTGTCAATCACCTCTGCGGTGATGAGAAGAACGAGACATCATCCTGTGTTTCGCTTCCAAAGCTTGTGAGCAAGAAGGTGATGTCGAAATTGCCTGAACACATCAATGCGCGATCTATCCGAGTCTCTGTGCTAAGTCGCTTAAGCTTGGCTAGATCCAACTTGCGAGAGTTCTTAGCGAGCAAACGGAAGTCGAAATTACTCCATACTTCTCCCTCCTGTTGTCAACAAGTGGGATGTCAGTTGGTGATGGTCTACTCAATCCATTGCCGGCTAGAACCAATCCCCACCACTCCTCCAAACCGACAGTCAATCTTTGATCGACTATCGGTGCAGGCCCCCGTGAAGCATCGTAAAAGGAGCGTATCGCGAAATCTACCAGATCTGCCCTCTGCATCCGTCAATATGATCGGAAGGGGATGGGAACCGCATAGGGGCAGACGAGCGCCGCGTAGTGCTAACTCTCCTACCTTCAGTTCTCCCGATCCGGACTATAGCCCGGGCTTAGGCCAAGTCTTAGTGCACGAAGAAGGTGTCTTCCGAAATACCAGATCTAGGGTCGCAATATCCTACAGTTATGAGCAGTCATCCTCCTCAACTGCAGTAACCTTACCAGAACCAATGAGAAGATTATTCCCTTGGTCTGATGAAGAGGACGAAGATAGTGGGTGTGCCTCTTCGGCAACAGTCAGCTCGATACGAACAGATAGAGTGTCGGTGAATATGGCTGATAACGGTAATGATGACCTCCGTCGACGGTTGGAAGCTCAAGAGCAAACCTCCAAGGCTTAACAAGAAGCCTTGTACAACATTCAACAGATGCTCACCCAACTCCTCACTAACTGGAATAACAATGATACCGAGTGTAATCAGAATGAGGAGGAACATCATAACGATGAACAACCAAGACTGAGAAGTCAAAGGAAGGTTCTTCTATGGATGCTGAAGTTCTTAAAGGCATTCAAGCTCAGATCGCATCCTTAGCCCAGAGGGATGAACTAAAGAAGTAGGGGCAGTCCGTCCTTACCCCTTGGAATGGGATTTAGTACCATACCCGCCAAAGTTCAAGCCGCCAACATTGCATACGTATTATGGTAAGAGCTCGCCAAACCAGCACATCTATTACTTCCGGTCTCAGACCGGTAACGTTATAGATAACGATGCAATCATGGCTAGACTGTTCATCGGCACCCTAAAGGGGATAGCATTCGACTGGTTCCGAAGCCTTCCTCCAGGCTCTATCAATTCCTGAATTGACTTAGAGACCCCATTTCTTTCTCATTTTTATGAGGACGATACTGAGGTAACCATGGACAAACTCCTCTCTACCGTACAGTGGAAGGGCGAATCTGTCCGTGACTACATTGAGCGGTTCAAGAACTTGTCTCTGATATGTCCAGTAGGGATGCCATTGCCCATGCTCTTGCAGACATGCAGGCATAACTTCCTGGTCTAAATGGAGATTCGTATGGGGGCTGTCAAAGCCCATACCTAGAAGGAACTAGTCGAGCAAACTGAGATAGCCGAAAAGTCGGCTAAAAAGTTTGAACCATCTACCCCTAAAGGCAAATGGGGTACGAATAATAAGGGGCGCGGTGACATGGTGCAGTCCTCCCAAGACAAAGGGAAAGAGACTATGTCCGTTGAATTATCAGGGGACATTCATTTGAAGGCTAAGAAGAGCGGCTTCAATAATCAGGAGTTTAAGTTTCCTCCGAAACAGTACTCCTTCAAAGACGAGCAGGTGGTCGCAATATTCCATTTACTCCACAAAAGAAACAAATTGAAGCTGTCAGATGCTCGACGCCCTAATGAAGTGGGACGCATGAACGATCCCAACTATTGCCTCTTTCATAGAATGGTTCATCATCCTACTAATAAGTGTTTTGTCTTTAAGGACAAAATTCAAGTTTTAGTTGACGCCGGAGTTCTGACTCTTAAATCAGAACAAAAGAAAGTCACTGCAAACATGGTGACCCTCAAGTTCGACAAAACCTCAAAAGTCACAGTGCCTGATGGGACCTTTCCAATCCTTGAAGCACGACTATATGTAAAGTATCCTTCAGCCAAAACTCAAGAGAGTAAGGGTCTTGTTCCCTTAACATTGGAAACAGGAGAAATCATGTGGATACACCCAGACCTTGCCCAAGACGAACAATGGGATTCGAAAAAATTCAAGTCAAAGGGCAAATCTTGCGATGTTTTCTCTATCTTGCCGGATGATGGCAATCTCACATCAGCTTCTCTTAGCGATTCTGAGGGGGAAAAGCACACTTGCACAACGCAAGCCGATATACCTCAGCCGACAGGCACTCGATCCGAAAAATCATACTTAAAACAGTATGAGAAAGTTACTGACGAGACACAACAACAGACGACGTCAGTACAAATACCACACCAACTCCAGTCCCGACGATAGGAAAAGAGAAGCAAAAAGAAGTCCGCTTTGACCATGTCCTGAAGAAGCCTTCAGACCCAGGACTTAACATGCCTTTTCACTTTGACATATTAGCCCAGTGGCTAATGTCCCAGCTCGTATCATCATACATGAGCTCCTCCGTCTCTCGAAAGAGACAAGAGAAGCACTTAGGGATGCACTGGCTAACTCAGAATCATTTCTGACCAGAAATCCCTAGGGGTATTAGTCAGTCCTCTTGCTTTGAATGCCATTATGTACAATCAAAAGTACCTGCTATTACTTTCACTGCTGAGGATATTCTCCTCAAGGATAATAAGCACGATCGACCTTTGTACTACACCGGATACATCGGTTCAATATGCATTGAAAGGGTACAGGTTGATCTAGGGTCTGCACTCAGTATCATACCCAAAAGGCTCATCTACTTCCTTGACATACCACTATATCGGTTATCTGCAACCACTACAACAATATACGGTTTTAATGCAGGGAGTAGTCATTCACTTGAAAAGATTCGACTCTGTTGCCGAATTGAGAGCCTGAAATCACAGGTGACGTGCTATGTCATTGACGCTGACACGTCATACAACTTATTACTAGGACGACCCTAGATCCACGCCAACTAGATTGTTCCCTCTACTCTGCACCAGTGCTTCAAATATGCTAAAGATGATGCAACAATACGAACTGTCTTCGCTGAGAAGCAACCATTCAAAGAGGTGAAAAACTACTTTACTGATGCTCTCCTATATCAGGAAGTCTGTGAAACGTCAAAAGATTCATTGCCTGACAACGATGATAGTGGCAATGAGACGGATTCAGAGTCTAAAGGAGACACGCTGCTACTTTGGTCGGTGAACCAATTGTAACATGTTTCAATAATTCTCATTGTAACACTCCTTTTGAGGATGATGACGAATGGGTGATTAATGACAATGTTTTCTTTTATTATCCTGCGAATGTTGAACTGTTGAATCTGTTACGAATAGTTCTCTACACATGCCCTTGCATAAAAAACTAAGTATATCAAGTACGTCTGTGGAATGTTTAGAAGGGTCCGTTTTAGTGGTTCCTCCGTCAAAAAAGAGTCAATCACCAATAATAATCGGTTTAAGCCCAACTGCAGAGGTCTGCGGTCACAGATTTGAGTTCAGACTCAGAGACCCCCAATTTTTTCATTATGCACGATCAGCACAGTATATGATGAGGAAAATGGGATACAGCCTGCAGCGTGGGAATGGTCTGAATTTTAAAAAAGGACGACGTGGTTTCTACGTAATTTTGCGCCAAAAGGGAAGCCGACAAATTACTATGATAAAACACGCAGGGGGTTAGGATACGTTACACCTCTACCGCCTACAACGATTCAATTCAAAGATAACAAACCAATCCCATCACGCTCTGCCTCTTCCTCCGAATGGGAGTCGGATGTCAGTGTGGGAACGATGTTCGAGAATCTCACCGTTAATATGACTTCAAGTAGCCAATTGGAGCCAGCAGAAGCTACTAATGATGAACCACAGGCTCAGCAATTGGATTTCCAATAGAAAAAGTGATTCAAACAACACGAACCACCTACTGATGACAAGGTGATCCAGGTTAACTTGGGTAGTCAAGATCACCCTAAACCCATCTTTATAAATGAAAGTTTATCACTTATAGAAAAAGAAGAATTGATAGTACTCGTAAGAGAGTATATCAATGTCTTCGCATGGAACTACGAGGATATGCCCGCACTTGATTCACAAGTAGCCATGCATCGTCTGATCATCAAGCCAGATGCCAAGCCAGTTAAGCAAAAACAACGCTGATTTCGCCCGAATATTATGGAAGCTATTGAAGCCGAAGTCCATAATCTCATTGTATGTGGCTTCATACGGGAGAAATAACATCCAGATTGGGTTACTAACATCGTTCTCGTTCTCAAGAAGAATGGAAAAATACGAATCTGTATTGATTATCGCGATCTCAATACAGCCTGTTCCAAAGATGAATTCTCATTGCCCATCACCGACGTCATGATTGACAATACCTGCAGATTCGAAAGAATGTCTTTCATGGAGGCTTCTGAGGATATAATCAAATTAAGATGTACCCAGGGGATGAGAAGCATACTTCATTCTGGACATCGTTGGGGGTGTATTGCTATACCGTGATGCCTTTCATATTAAAGAACGCGGGAGCAACTTATCAGTGGGTGATGAGTATAATTTTCCGTGACCATCTCCAAAAGACGGTAGAATGTTATGTCGATGACATTGCTATCAAAAGCCGCGATAAGAATGACCATCTCCGTGACTTAAGAACGATGTTCGACATAATGCGGGCTCATCGACTAAAGATGAATCCTACAAGATCCTTCTTAGGGGTTTCGAGTGGCAAATTCTTAGGATTCATTGTTACATCAAAGATAATTCATCTTGACCCAGACAAAGTCAAAGTCATTCAAAGCATGCATCCACCTAAGAATCTCAAAAAACTTAGGGGCCTGCAAGGTAGACTGGCTTATATCAGAAGATTCATCGCAAATCTCTCAGGCCGCTATTAACCGTTCACCCGACTCATGAAAAAGGGTGTCTCTTTTGTATGGGATCAAGCCTGTCAAGAAGCTTACGAGGATATCAAAAGATACCTCACTAAACCTCCAGTTTTAGTGGCTCCCACATCAGGAAAACCTTTCCTGCTTTATGTGAAAGCTATGGACCATTCTCTCGGTGCTCTGCTTGCTCAAAAAAATGATAATGGTCATGAACAGGCTATTTACTATCTGAGCAGGTCTCTGATAGGGGCGGAATCTCGCTATAACCCTATTGAGAAAGAATGCTTAGCTCTTGTCTTTGCTATTCAGAGGACACGATATTATTTGGTCGGCCAAACCATACATGTCATTTTCAGAGTGAATCCTTTGCGTCTTCTCATGACGAAATCAGGATCACTGAATTCTAGATTAGCTAAGTGGGCCCTCCTTCTGTCTCAGTACGACATGCTCAAAGTCCCTCAGAAGGCGGTTAAAGGCCAGGCGCTTGCAGATTTCTCGGCTGCTCATCCGGTTCCGGAAAGCTCAAAACTTCATGAAGATATTCCAGATTAGGTTTTCGAATCTAATATAACTTCAGAGGATGAAGTATGACATGTTCTTCGATGGAGCATCACGAAGAGGCCCTAAAGGCAAGATCATTGCTGATATGGGGATTGTATTTATCTCACCACAAAACCATGTCCTTTCTAGTGCGTTTTCATTGACGGAACCATGTTCCAACAATGTGGCAGAATACAATGCTCTACTCATTGGCCTTCAGCTCGCTCATGAAATGGGGGTACACTACCTTGAAGCCTATGGTGATTCAAAACTGATCATTAATCAGGTTAAAGGAGAATATGAGGTCCGTCACGGAGATTTGGTACCTTATTATCATGCAGTCACCAAAATGGCTAGCTCATTTGATGGCTTTTATATTAGTCATGTGTCCCGATCTCAGAATACTAAGGCCGACGCTCTAGCTGCACTAGCCGCTACATTAGCTTTACCAATTGACACAACGTATCACCTTACAGTGGCTACTCGACACCTTATTTGTCCTAAACATGTGTTGAAAATCAAGGAAGCCCATAGCATCTCGACGGATTTTAAACCAAGAGATTGGCAATTTCTCCTCATTGACTATGCTTTGCATGATATATTGCTGGATTACCCTAAAGAAGCGGCATCTATCATACGAAGATCTCTTCGTTTTTACTACGATCCAATAGTAAAGACACTCTACCGTCGCTCATATGACGGTATCCTCCTCCGTCGCCTTTCTAATCCAGAGGCACAAGAAGTGTTTAAAAAAGCGCACGACGGCATATACGGAGCTCATCAGCCAGGTCCAAAACTCAAGGACCGATTACACAGGCTTGGGTATTATTGGCCGACTATGATAGCCGATGTCATCCAATATGCACGAAGGTGTAAAGCCTGATAAATCTATGCGGACTTCATACATCAGCCTCCAGAGTTGCTCCATCCAACTGTTACTTCGTGGCCATTTGAAGCATGGGGAATCGATGTCATATGGCCAATCAGCCCCTCTTCAATAAACGGTCACCAGTTTATCTTGGCAATAACTGATTACTTTTCAAAGTGGGCATAGGCCATACCGCTTGTGAAAGTTAAAACTTCTAAGTGGTTAATTTTATCAAACACCATATCATCTATCGATTTGGTGTCCCTATGCGGATCATTCATGATAACGGTCCCCAATTCGTGAGCCAGGCATTCTATCGGTTTTGTGATAAGTACCGAATTCAGAATGTGACATAACTACTTATAACCCAACCGCTAATGGCTTGGCGGAAGCATTCAACAAGATAATTATCAAACTACTCAAAAAATTTGTTTCATCAAATAAGCGAAATTGGAATGAGAAGCTTAGTGAATGTCTTTGGGCCTAACGAACCACAGTTCGGACCCCGACATGCAATACACCTTTTTCTTTGGTATACGGGTGCGAAGCAGTTATACCGATAGAAATCCAGATGCAGTCATTACGAGTCGCTTTAATGACTAGAATGACAAAGGAGGACAATGATCGGTTGCGTATCCAAGAGCTCGAAGCCCTAGATGAGAAGCGGTTACAAGCTCAACAACACATTGAGTTGTATCAAGCGCGGATCTCGAAGGCCTTCAATAAGAAGGTTAAGCAAAGGATTTTTCAGAAAGGAGATTTGGTTTTAGCCGTCAGACAACCGATGATCATGACGCCAAAACCAAAGACAAATTTCAGCACAAATGAGAAGGACCGTTTGTGATAGAAACAGTCTATTCAAATGGAGCATATCGCCTTATGACTTCAGGCGGAGACTTACTCATGATGTCAATCAACGGCAAGTTCCTAAAGAAGTATTATCCTTGATGAGATCCTTCTCATGAACAAGTTAACATTACACCTCTGATCAAGACCTTCAGATCCAAGATATGTAGAAAGAGCGCTCCTCTCTTTCTTTAACAAGAGCATACAACTATAAACCAGTGTCGAGCCGATTGAACACCGGTTGTATCAAAGAAGAGTTAAGGTTATGAATTCAGTGTCGCTAGTATCGAGCCGATCGAACGCTTTTGACATTGAAGAAGAAAACAAGGGATCAAGTTGTTTTAGCCTTGTCACTCTTCTCTAGTATATAAACATATACCTATCTTCAACTTAGAAGAATAGGTCAAATTTTGAAGTCAAGAATGCCTAAGCAATGGTTTCAGGCAGATGGCTTATTTAGCCTGCCTTTTCTAAGCTCGACCCAATGACAAAAGGTCCGACCAAACAAATGAGTTTATTTGATGACTTATCAAGCTGAACTCATTGAAGAAGGTTCATGACACATTCTCTTGCTGAATCTTTCCACTGTTTCCACGTTCATATCAAGACATGGCGACCGACCAAATGGTAACCAATCGAATCAAAGATCAAAGGAGTTTAGCTGATGACTTGACAAACTGAACTCATTGAAGAAGGTTCGTGACACATCCTGATGTAGAATCTTTCCAATATGGAAACAAGATAAGGGTTAACAGAGAATCCACAAAGAATGATAATCTTCAAATTGAAATCTCGCGGAATTCGTGTCTACTCCTTTAATCCCCAACTCGCCTACAGAGTGAAAACCAAGGGGAAGCATCACGTTACTCAAAGTGACAAAATAATTCAACGCCTCTAATGGCTAAGGATAGGGGGAAATGTTGGCCTTTAAGCTCAACATAAGTCCTTGACAACTCATCATGCTGAGGGGAATATCATGGCTAGCCCGACTCAAACGGCAGTTGGTAAAGGCATATCAAATCCGTTGACAGCTGAGGGTTTGCTAAAAATCCTAAGGACCTGTTCCCATTTGATTCCCTCTCCAAAATTACTTACCAATTCCCGTCCATGGAATAGTAAGACCACATAGAAAGGTATTCATATCCCTTGCGAAATGACGAGTCTAACCTATCATGTTAACATTAAACCTCGGATAGTAAGACTCTAGCCTACTCCCCGGTGAATAAACCAACATCCCTGCGAATTTGGTCAACTTCCCAGTGAATAAACTCCGCTTGTCATTCTCTTCAATAGAATGACAGGTCCACTCAAATTACTATTATGTTCAAACACTCTGACAGTAAATGAATCCTTGTCAAGTTAATATCACACCTCTGACAAGTTGCTTTACAAATCCCCACGGAGTTCTCTGACATATAATCTTTCATGAGATTTATATTTCTTAGCTCCCCTGCAAGTCTCTAATAGACTCTCTTCAAAGTCTATTATTTCCCACTCAGTCCCCAATGGACTCTCTTGGTTGTCACGTTAACAATATACCTCTGACAATTTCTTCTAAATAACATCCGAAGGAGATATCAATTTCCCCATGGAGTTTATGATCAGATCCTATTTCCCCCGATGGGATTATTTCTTTTACCGTTATGTCTAGCTTGTCACCTCTGAATGGTAGAAATCCTGAGCTTGGTAGTTTCTCAATCCGTTATGTCCATATTACCTCTGAACCGACAGATAATTAAGTCTCATCTTTCAGTCCAGTAGGGACTATTCCTTAGCCTTTATGTCCAGTTCGTCACCTCTGAACGACAGGGCTTTGAGTCTAGCAATTCCCAATCGGTTATGTCCATATTGTAAGTCACCTAGAGGGGGGTGAATAGGTGATGAGCTAATCTAATGTCAATAATGCGGAATTAAAAACTTATTAAGCAAACTAAAACTGTTTAAACTAAACACCACGTATAACACAAGAGTGTAGCCGAATTTCCCGTGAAGGGCTCTGGACTAAGTCCTCAAGATTCCTCTAAATAAGAGTTGAGGTGCCGCGTTGGCTCTCTTGGTTGAATACAAGTGTTAGCAAACAATCCCCAATCATATAACGATTAAGCTCACAATATATATCAAGCATATAAGATGAAAGCAATAAAAGTATGCAAGATATAAACAAGAGTAAGAGATGGAGAGTAAGCAATCGCAAACACGGGAGATTTGTTTCGAGGTTCGAGCACACTTGCTCTACGTCCCCGCCTTTAACACTATGAAGGATTTTCACTAAAATCGATCCCACCGGATCACTCGATGCCGCAACACCTACAAGGCGAGTTCACACTTGAACTCCTTGGACTCTCTCGTCCTGTACACACCGCAAGCCCTCTAGCTCGCCGAGGCCGCACCTCAAACACCGAGTTCACACACGAACTCGAAAACATCGCGAACCCGCAAGTCCGCCTCCTCAAAGTACAAAGATGAACTTTGGTGATCACAACACTTTGATCACCTAAAATCCTCCCACAATAACACTCCTATAGGATGAATATATCAATGGATAGCTCAAGTTTGTGTGAGAAAAAAGGATGGAAATGGTGGAGGAAAACTCAAGAAAATCACTTTTAAAATCACTCTTGATAAACTCCCCTTTTAATTGGAAATATTGGCTCTAAAACAAGTGGAGAAAACCTCTTAATAGAGTAGGAAAAACTGGTGCAAAATCCACTTAAAAATCTTATAGAAAACAGCCCCAAAGGCCCCATTAAATAGGGCTAGAAAAAACTAGCCGTTGGGGCAAAATATCAGCCCTGACGGCTGACGGTCGACCGGTCCGGTCGACCGCCAGCGGTCAGAAATCTGACCGTTGGGGCGTCGGTCGACCAACCCGGTCGACCGCTGCCTGGAACAGAGAACAGAGTTCTCTGCCAGTCGACCGGCCCGGTCGACCGGGGCTTTCCAGAGAGCAGAAGCTCTCTGCGGTCGACCGAGGTCGGTCGACAGCCCTCCAGCAGTCCTGGCGGGCACGTTTGTGCACGTTGGTCGACCGTCCCAGTCGACCGACTTCAAGCTCGATCGACCGGTCCGGTCAACCGGCAGAAGCCAGATCAGAACATTTTAGGGATCAAAAACTTGATCATTTTTGCTAAAATAAAATTCCATAAAATTATGAAAAATCTACAAAAATTGTTTAACATTATACTTTGATAATCAAACATGCTTGAGCAAAATCAAGACATGTTACAAATAATTTGAACTATTTTTGTAACTTGAAAATTTTGGCTAAAACGAAAACTGTATTTTTCTAAAATTGGTTTTTTTCAAAACTTCTTCCAAATACAAAAACAAGATATTTTAAACTCTTTTAAAGCATAGAGTATATGGATATGATCCACTACACATACATGGTAAAATATCTATGTTTTTGACATTAAGCTCTAAATTTGGTTTTGGTTAAAACATATATACTTTGAATTCCAAAAACCAAACCGGTATTTTCTAAAAAAAAACTCTTTTGTATTTTTCCAAAATAAATTCTTTTTATAAAAACTCATCTAAATCAAGAGTATGTTGTGTAAGATATACTTGAGCCATCCACCACAACTATTCTATCCTTTACATTTTATCTAAAATAAAATCTTAAAAAAATAAACCTAGACACATGTCTTGATCTTGAAGGTCTTCACTTAAAGTCTTCTTATCTTCTTGATTGGTCCAACTCGATCCAAAGAGCTAGACTCCTCTTGAGTACTTAATGTGGTCTTGATGCACAAGCTCTTGAATCAAACCGTGCTAGCTCCAAAACTTGTCTTTAAATCCTTTGTTGAAACTACCACCTACTAAGATCTTGATCATAAATCTGAAACTAATTAAACACAAGATCATTAGTACCATAACTACATGAGTTGATCATCTTCCAAACTAGAGTGATAGGCCTTTGGGCAACAATCTCCCCCTTTTTGATGATGACAAAACTCATGGAGTTATATATGCATGGATTAAAGTAAAGCTTCAAAGAAGCTCCCTCTTAACTCATGCATCACAATAAAACAAATAAATATACAATGAAAGCTCATAAACATATATGCAAATACAAGGAGATAAACATGCCAATCAAGCATAAAACTCATCAAATACTTTTTCTCTTATTTGCAAAATAAAAACATATATGCATAAACATAAATCCTTCTCCCCCTTTATGAATAAAGTAAGGAAAACATGCATATATATACCAATACTTCTCCCCTTTTTTGTCAATCATCAACAAAGGGGTGACAATAAATAAATCAATAAAAGAGAATGTATGCGATATACATTCATGAAGAGGAAGACGCTAAGTTTAACTTCCCTACATACATGTATTACATGAAGAAAGGATGCCAAGCCCTAATTCACATAACACATAATATGCAATGCATAAGAGACGATGTGAAGCTCCCCTACACACGTGTATCACGTAAAGAAGAGTTGTCAAGCCTCCTCATATAAGATACACTCAACATGAATCTATATGTAAAGAGATTTTAAGCTCTCCTTGCATATAGGCAATATAAATCAAAACATTTTTAATTTTCTTATTAAAACAAAATTTTGAATTTTCTCAATGAAAACAATTTTGAGATATCTTAAAGTAAATCAAATTTTAAGATACCAAATGTAAATAATCATTACAAATTGAATTTTAATCAAAATAGAATCATATTGATACCAATTGAAAATTATTGCATATTTTTGATATCAATAAAAATATCAATTAAAAAATAATGTTAAGCTTATTAAAATATCAATTGAGAAGTGAATTGAAAATTAATTTGAAAGAAGCTTAGCATAAACATACTTTACTTTAAACATCTAAATATCTTGAAAATCAAGTGTAAATATTTGTATTTGATTGTGCTTGATTTTCAAATTCAAACATATGTATGTATGGAACAGACAATACCAATAGGAATTGATATTATGGAAATTATGAAGCATACATATATAGAAAACAAAATATGAGTATATACAAAATGAATATCAATTGAGATACCAATGAAAATAACAATGTAAATCAAGTATATAACTCATAACCTACCACCCTTTTATGCACAAGGTAAAGGATTTTCAATAATACTTACAAGGCATACTCGCCATTCCATCCGCCCATGACGGTGTTGGTAGGGGTTTTCAAAAATAGGTTTGAAAAATATTTTAGCATTGAAAATCACTACCAAATGAAGAACAATAACTAGTTAAAATAATTTTTGAAAAACTAGTTAAAGATCCTTCAAAACATGAAACCAAAACATATGTCTATCATGAAACATACTAAATACATAAAGTTTGACACTCGAAATCTATAAGGCTCAAAAAATCATGAAACAAAGTCATAAATAAATAAATAAAAGGTGAGTGCACAAGAATCATGTAATTAGCATTTTCATGAAAATTAGTCAATAAGGCTCAAAATAAGAGTCATTTTATCAAACAAAAATCATGAAAATTCATTTTTCAAATAAAGATGAAAATCATAAAAATTCATTTTTCATCTTAAAAACAACTTCTAGGTATATGTATGATTTATCCAAAACTAATAATATGCGTACATATCCCAAACAAAAAAAGAGTCCATAAGATAAATTCATGAAGGCAAATGACTCATGGGGTATACATGTATATTTATTAGATTTGAATATAAAATACATATACATGAAGCAAAACATGAAAATTGGCAAAACAAGTGTAAATGAGGAAATCATCAAAACTAGGCTATACATGTGCATATAATGAGTACAAAGAACAATGAAGTGCAAACATATATGAATCAATTTGTTGCTCACTACTTGTACATGTATATTCTCCAAGTTTTAATAAAAACTACATTTAAACTAGTATTTACCACAAAACAAATAAAACATAACATGCTAAAAATATCATATATGAACAAGCATGTAAATAAACTAGGAGTTTAGAGATAGTTACCAAACTAAAGAACTATACTCCAAATATCCAAAACATGGTGGTTGTCCACCAAACTTCCTTGATAGTGGTGCATCAAAAATGTGTCCATCAAGTCCATACATCCACTACCGAGGCACCGACCCTCTCACGTTTTGTGAGAGCCCGCACCTACATTAAATACAAAAGGTAGGGATTTTGGTACCCATTTTCTTTTGGGTCCTTGAGGGTTAGATTTGTAAGAACCCAAACATTTTTCTTAGCAAAATTAATATGATTCATCTTATCAAAACAAAACTTTTGCTAAATGGCCTTTGCGGCCGCAATGTGTACAAGTGTACACTCTAGGATGCATATGTGCATGAGTGTGATCGTGGCGTGCAAAGTGTGCATATGCATGATGTGGGTGTTGTGCATGAACATGGGGCTTGTTTCTTTGAAAACAAAGACTCCAATCTAGAGTGGTTAAATGCACATGTGCTCAAAGTTGAGCTCAAACAATTCATTTTATTTTTCAAAATTTAATCTCATTTTGATTCATAGTGGCATGTAAAGCATGGTGACAATGAGAATTATTTTCATTTTCTTTTTAGAAATATTTTCTTTTTCTTTTTCAATAATTTTTCTTTATAAAGAAGTGTTTTCATTTAAAGCAACTTCCTTTTGTTCTTCCACCAAACAATTTTAATTTTCAAATTAGTGTTTCCTTCACAAAGATCATTTAATTTAGACATCAAGGAAACATTTTCATTTTTCAAAGACTCATTTCTTTTGAAATAATTTCAAAATTTTCTTGGAAAGAATCTTTTTCATTTAACATGCAATCAAATTTATTTTTCATTTTCTTGTTATCTTTCTTAAGCAATTCATATTTTTCAAGAAGTTGTTGACAAAATGATTCAAGCTCATCATAAAAGATATCAACATCTTCTTCTACCTCGGATTCGGTAGTTACCTCAAGGGGTTATCCCCTTGGACCATGTAGCACACGTTGGAAGCGTCACTTCCACATCCGAGTCGCCCCGCATAGTATTGTTCTTTTTCGCCAAGGGAGATCATGGTGTTCCACACTATATAAAGCCGAATCAATGTTAGATACCCTAGATAAATATTCATCATTTAGGGTTGATTTTAAAGCATGTAGGGCTTTTTGCATTAGCCTCAATATTTTTGCCATTTAAACAATAAGAATCTTTAATAGTGGCAAAATAAACATTAATACCTAGGGCTTTGAGGTATAAAGACATCTTAACCTTCAAAGTTTGGATGTTAAGAATGTCAAAGGTGGGAGGTATCATGAAGTCCATGGTGTGTGTACAAATATTGTGATTAGCTATAAAATGAGGATCTTTAATTCTAGGTTGTCAGACCCAAATCAAGAGCACTTGGCTCTGATACCAACTGTAAGTCACCTAGAGGGGGGCGAATAGGTGATGAGCTAATCTAATGGTCAATAATGGGAATTAAAACTTATTAAGCAAACTAAAACTATTTAAACTAAACACCACGTATAACACGAGAGTGTAGCAAATTCCCGTGAAGGGCTCTAGACTAATTTCTCGAGATTCCTCTAAATAAGAGTTGAGGTGCTGCGTTGGCTCTCTTGTTGAATACAAGTGTTAGCAAACAATCCCCAATCATATAACGATTAAGCTCACAATATATATCAAGCATATAAGATGAAAGCAATAAAAGTATGCAAGATATAAACAAGAGTAAGAGATAGAGAGTGAGCAATCGCAAACACGGGAGATTGTTTCAAGGTTCGAGCACACTTGCTCTACGTCCCCGCCTTCAACACTATGAGGATTTCCACTAAAATCGATCCCACGGATCACTCGGTGCCGCAACACCTACAAGGCGAGTTCACACTTGAACTCCTTCCTTGGACTCTCTAGGCCTTGTTCACACTGCAAGCCCACTAGCCCGCCGAGGCCGCACCTCAAACACCGAGTTCACATACGAACTCCAAAACACCGCGAACCCGCAAGTCCGCCTCCTCAAAGTACAAAGATGAAACTTTGGTGATCACACACTTTGATCACCTAAATCCTCTCACAATAACACTCCTATAGGATGAATATATCAATGGATAGCTCAAGTGTTGTGTGAGAAAATAGGATGGAAATGGTGGAGGAAAACTCAAGAAAAATCACTTTTAAAATCACTCTTGATAAACTTACCTTTTAATTGGAATATTGGTTCTAAAACAAGTAGAGAAAACCTCTTAATAGAGTAGGAAAAAACTGGTGCAAAATCACTTAAAAATCTTGTAGAAAACAGCCCCAAAAGGCCCCTTTAAATAGGGCTAGAAAAAACTAGCCGTCGGGGGCAAAATATCAGCCCTGATGGCTGACGGTCGACTGGCCCTGTCGACCGCCAACGGTCAAAAATCTGACTGTTGGGGCGTGGGTCAACCGGCCCGGTCGACCGCTGCCTAGAACAGAGAACAGAGTTCTCTGCCGGTCGACCGGCCCGGTCGACGGGCTTTTCCAGAGAGCAGAAGCTCTCTGCGGTCGACCTGGGTCGGACGACTGGCCCTCCAGCAGTCCTGGCGTGCACGTTTGTGCACGTCGGTCTATCTTCCCGGTCGACCGACTTCAGCTCGGTCGACCGGTCCGGTCGACCGGCAGAAGCCAGATCAGAACATTTTAGGGATAAAAAAACTTGGTCATTTTTGCTAAAATAAAATCCCATAAAATTATGAAAATCTACAAAATAGTTTTAACATTATACTTTGATAGTCAAACATGTTTGAGCAAAATCAGACATGTTACAAACAATTTGAACTATTTTTGTAACTTGGAAATTTTGGCTAAAAACGAAAACTGTATTTTTCCAAAATTGGTTTTTCCAAAACTTCTCCAAATACAAAACAAGATATTTTAAACTCTTTTAAAGCATAAAGTATATGGATATGATCCACTACACATACATGGTGAAATATCTATGTTTTTTGACATTAAGCTCTAAATTTGGTTTTGGTTAAAACATATATACTTTGAATCCCAAAACCAAACGGTATTTTTTCTAAAAGAAAACTCTTTTGTATTTTTCCAAATAAAATTCTTTTTATGAAAATTCATCTAAATCAAGAGTGTGTGTGTGTAAGATATACTTGAGCAATCCACCAACTATTCTATCCTTTACATTTTATCTAAAAAGAAAATCTTAATAAAAACAAACCTAGACACAAGTCTTGATTGAAGGTCTTCACTTGAAGTCTTCTCATCTTCTTGACTTGGTCCAAACTCGATCCAAAGAGCTAGACTTCTCTGAGTACTTGATGTGGTCTTGATGCACAAGCTCTTGAATCAAACCGTGCTAGCTCCAAAACTTGTCTTTAAATCCTTTGTTGAAGCTACACACCTACTAGATCTTGATCATAAATCTGAAATTAATTAAACACAAGATCATTGTACCATAACTACATGAGTTGATCATCATCAAAACTAGAGTGATAGGCCTTTGGGCCAACACATATCACCTCTGAACCGATGGATACCTAGATTTCCTTATGGTACTTCAACTGTCATGTCCAGTTCACCACCTCTGAACTGATAAGTCCATAACTTTGTCCTCCTTCTCTCTATCAGGTCAGGAGTTCTTGCTGTCATGTTAATACGACTACCTCTGAACAGCGAATTGTGAGCCTGATGTCTCTTAGTTGGTCATGTCCATATTACCTCTGAACCGACGGGTGCCCAGATCTAATTCACCCTTGCAGTC
This sequence comes from Agave tequilana, assembly GCA_038442645.1. Taxonomy (NCBI): domain Eukaryota; kingdom Viridiplantae; phylum Streptophyta; class Magnoliopsida; order Asparagales; family Asparagaceae; genus Agave; species Agave tequilana. Next base: position 119,564 of record JAVJIF010013176.1, read on the forward strand.
CCTAGTGGGCTAGCTGTTAAGTTAATGCGACTACCTCTGGCAGCGGATTCGGAGGTTAGTGTGTCTTAGTATATCATGTCTAGTATATCACCTCTGAATAGACGGGTCCCTAAAATCAGATTCACCTTCATTTTATCATCATGTCCAGATTATCACCTCTGAATGACAAAGTTTCGAGCTTGGTGGCTTCTCAATCGATTATGTCCAGTTCATCACCTCTGAACCGACAGATAGCCAAGTCTCCTTTTTGCTTACTGTTATGTCCAGTTCGTCACCTCTGAACAGTAAACACTCCAAGTTTGGTAATTTCTAATCGTTATGTCCAGTTTGCCACCTCTGAACTGATGAATATCTAATCTCATCTTCTTTATCGTTATGTCCAGTCCATCACCTCTGAACAACAAGGCTTCGTGTCTGGTGATTCCTAATCATCATGTTCAGGTCATCACCTCTGAATGGCAAAATTTTCTTATACTGGGTTGGTCACTTTTAATTGGCAAAACCTTGTTCAAATAGGAACTATCACAGATTATGGTATCTAATTCATCATAACCTATTCGTAAATCTGATGATCTTTAATCTGTTACATTAATATTTACCTTTGAACAGTAAAGATCGTCAAGCTCATTTCTTCCATCCTCATCTCATATGATTTGAGTCGAGCCATTTCTCTAATTTATAACTAATCCTATCAGTTTATCACCTCTGATTAGATTAGTTATACCATTATTTCTTTCCTTTTGAGAATTGTTGTACAACTTGAAAGTAAGAATTACAAATTCAGAAGATAAAACAAGTTGGAAATACAATAGAGGAGTCAAATAAAATTACTTTTTATTTATTCCAAAAGCGGGATACATGGATACATGGATTACAAGTTACGAGGGTACTTCGTAATATCTGTTCTTCAAGGATGGCCAGCCTATTCTTCCTCTCCTCAGCAGCTCTGATGAATGCATGTGACCTCAACTCGGCCTCATTAAAGCTCGCTGTCTGGGACAGACGAGCCTCAATTATAGCCAAAATTGCCCTCTGTGCTAGCTCCTGCTACAGGACTTCATCAATTTGAGCCTTAAGCTGCTCTAGCTGAGCAAATCTCCTCAAGGCGCACCGGTTCAGCCTTGGAAAGGAAGATTGGCTTTCTTGATCATTTCCTTGGCCTTTTCAATCTTATCCTCAGCGTTGATAAGAACACTATTAGAAGCATCTATGGCATCTCCAATTTCTACTTTCCTTATCTCTAAGGATTTTAAATATGAAGATATTGCCTTAGCTGCTTCCTATGCTGCAAGATTAGCTTCACGCATCTGAACAGCAAGGTGTTCAAGCCGTTCATTAACTGAGAAGTTCAAATCTGAATTGCTGAGACGGCGTCATTCGTCTACATCCCTCTCAAGCTCTCCACCAGAAGCTCCAATGTGACAGCTTGGTCATCCCCTCCAAAGTCTCAAATGTTGTCAATACTTTGAGAAAGGACCACCTTTAAAGCAGAGAACGAGGTAGTTGAGCCCTTTAAGATCAAAATAATAGATCGCTTCAAGCCCTTATAAAAACTGTCAACTAGCTCAGCCACAAATTCTTTCTCGGGTTCAATACTCCCGGTGAACGAGTGCCCCTGAAGGCAAAGCTTCCACCGGTTTCACTAACATAAACCGTAGAGGAGATGGTAGAAGTGCTGGCTAAAGAAATATGAGCGATCGCCGGGTGATCTCGGAGGAATCCTCATTGAAACCAGTGCACTAGCCACAATAGAAGTAGGGCTGGTGACTATTTCAGGAAGAGCTTGGCTCAACAACCAATGTCGGAGACGTAAGGGCCTGGTAATTACCTTCAGCTCCACGGTTGTCAGTATAGGGAGCGTTAACGAAACCACTAGCATCTCACTTTACCGATGTAGTTGGAAGTGAGATTGGTTCCGTAACCACTGTCCCCTCAGCCTCTTTAGTTCCACTAGCCAGTTTAGGCTGATAAGAGGGCAGGTCGTAATACAAGGCATCCAACTCGGCAGCGTCCGTTGCAGTCAAAGTACTTGCTTCACCCCTGGTCCCCTCAGGAAGATTAACTGGCTCCCTTGAAGTCGATGCACCCAAAGGTGGAACAGCTGTGGTAAGACTTTATTGAGCCATGCATGACAAGTAATGGAAGAAAAATTGTTTACAAAGATCAAAATATTACCAAGAAGTGATACCGCCTTAACTGCTTCAGCCGCAGTCTCTCTCTAGACTTCCTCGACGGCAGCATCAATCCCTCAGGCTCCATAGGAAAGTTTTTGGCAGATGCAGGAGGGACGGCCGGCTCACCTTCACTCGCCGAATCCTCTGTGGTCCATCCTATAGAGCTTGAAGCCACAGGACTCCCTTTCGAGGTCCCAACACCTAAAGGACCGACGTTAACCGCGTCACCTCTAGAATCTTCTGAGACGACGAAGTAGCTAGGCTCGTCACCTTCTTTATAAGTGAACAAAAGATCATAAGAATCCCCTCTTCCCTTGCAGCCTCGGCTCTCTGTTCTCTTGCAGCCTTAGTTCAGAATCATAGGATAAATAAATGAGCTGTATGAAATATATAAGTACATGTCGCAAGAATGAAACTGATCTTACCCAGGTTGGGAACAGCTTTATCAATAGTCTGCTTCTGAGTTGATAGCCTAATAACTAATGGAGTGGGAGGAGGAGGCACTGCAGCTGATTCATCCTCTGTAATAATGGTGGGAGCGTAGCGATGAGGCTTCTTCACTACCCTCTTCCTGCTAGATCCACCCTGCTGCTTTCGTTTGAAGTGGACACGGGATCTTCTTCTGCCACTTCTTCTATATCCACATCTTCCATGGGTGCTGTGCCTACCTCACCATGAGCACCTGGTGGAGCCTCAACACCTGCATCTCCTTTAAAGTGGGGACTTTCTGCGTCTGAAGCCTCTTTATCAGTAGTAGTGACAAACTCCCCGAGTCCTGGCACACGGACCCTTCTACCCTCGCCTCTCTCAGTGACTTTCCGCTTCAGCCACTGAGAGATCAACTTCACGCTAAAAGAGTTAATAGAAAAACCCGGTTGGCATGGAGTTTGAAGTTCTATACCACTGACAGAACCCCAAGTTGTCAGAAGGTCGGAGTCCTCAGCGGCATGCACAGCCGCGCCTCAGTACAACCAGCGATGAAGAATCGCCAAACACGAGCGCCATCAATGAGGCTCCCCATGAAGGCCAGGCTGGTGTTCGGTTACCTATATATAGGGTCATACCCGAACTGACGAGCAAATTGACTCGGGACATAAGGCTCCAAGTAGCAGGTATCCCCCTCCTGTACAACAGATGGGATGGCCGGATGCAAATAAAGCAATTTAAAGATCCCCGGCTCAGTGACCTCTGCCATCTCCTATATCCTTGAATTCTTCGCCATAGCCTGCATTGCGAATGTAGGGAAAGCACCGAAAAAGGCTGTAAACGTCATACCAGTGCAGCAGCTTACGAACCGCGACCACATAAGCCAATGACCATGAACATCCCTCAAATCGACGGAGAAGCGCCACCGGACACCTTCCAGAGGTTCCTCACCAGCTTGAATAATGGAAGGGCAGTGAAGGGTGAACCATGCCATCAAATAGGTGTATGGCAAACTGATCTTGGGGTATGGTCCGTCACGAGGCAAGATAATGCATTTTCCCCTTTCGTTAGTGGTGGCCTATAGAAAGCCTCCGTCAATGCACGAAGGCCCCGCTGAATACAAACACCATCGCTAAGAGAAGTCCAATGGGAATGACCGTAGACTAGACAAACAGTGGTAATAAGACAGTCGGAAGAATGACGTCACCATAGGAAGATGGCACCACGTATCTCTTCAGCCAAACTAATAAAAACCCAGCCAAAAGTGCCTTTTGGGACATCGATCGACGAGCTTGATGATGGAAACTCCTGAGAATGTCACTTTTCTCATAATACCCATCATCTATTTCCAAGATCATATCCCCCTGGTAATGTTCTTGCATCCTCCGAAAAATGTCCTCATCTACAACCCCATAGTAAGCCGCTTCAGGAGCATCTTCCAGGTTGGGGAACAAATAATTCCTCCAGCTCTTCGAACTGCTCGAAGCTCCCTTATGGCTCCCATGCATATTGAGCAGATGTAAATATGGCACATCAATTCCCGATAAGTCTCGAACAAAGTGGGCTCCTGCTTTCCCAGAAGTGCCAATTCCGTCTCGCATGGAAATATTTTTCATAGGGAAAGATCCAAGGGCAGAGCAGAGACTTCCCACATCTCATGCAAAGCCATGCCCAATTCACCTACAGGGTATAAAAAAAGTCCCTGTAGCTGGACAGTATAACTCAAAGATGACGTAAAAGTTCGCTACGCTCATCTGAATACCGTAACAGGTTGCCCTGACGGCCTCGTAGAGCCCCAGCCTCTCCAGATCCTCTTAAAAATGGGCTAAGACAAATAAGGTCAAGTCCCTCCACTAGGCCTTGGGGGATGAATCCACCCAGAGGTCCTGAAGGCTGGATAATTGCCATGAGCTTTGAATAACTGATTTCTAAAAGTTTGAGCCACGGCGGGATTTTTTTCCACTGAGATGTCTGGGAGAACGTTCCCAGGGTGGAGACCTAATATGCATGAGGAGCACCCACCCTTGTATAACCGGGAGACGGAGCTTTCAATTTTCCCACGTGAAGGAGTCAGTAGTCTGAGTCACTTACCACTTCATCTTCGAAACCTTCATCACGCATTGGAAGAAAGACAGCGGAAAATGACGCTTGCTAGATCGGAGATAATACTTCTCGTCATCCAGATTGAAAATCCACTGTTCTTCTCTGGCCAGCAGCTGATGATCGGTGTCTGGCGCTGCATCCGCAAACATAAAGCCGGATTTTTCATAGGTTTCGGTCACAATCCTCGAGGGGAGCAGTAGTTAAGATGCTCCTTATAGTACGCTGATCTCCGGCGTAGATAGGGGCATCTCGGCCAGGAGCACTCCGCTCACTAAATAATGAGGTCTGCCCTGAAATTGTAGGCTAGCATTGCCATCCAGTCCCCTAACTGTTTCTAAAAAGACTATTCAAAAAAGGACCGGAATATAGTGCACTGCAAAAATAAAAAGAAACTATATAAAAGCTATAGCAAAAAGATAATTGCTAAGGCATAACTTCGCTCTCCGAGCGAAGCTAACCTAGCGTTAGCTTCGCCCTGAGGCTCAGCTCCACATCCTGTACAAAGATAGAGTGCAAAAAATCTCTATGTGTTAGCTTCGCTCTGGAAGCTTAGCTTCGCGTTCTGTCGCTGAACAGAATGCGAAAAAGCCCCAGGGCTAACTTCGCCAGAAAGACACTTGTGCCTAAAACTGTTCAAGGACTTTAAAGTCCTTTTCCCAGCTACGCTTCTAGGGCTAGCTTCGCATCCTATCGTTTGATTGAATGTGAACTGCCCTAAGGGTTAGCTTCGCATAGAAGTTGAGAGAAAAAACCATTAGATTTCTAAAATTTCAGTTGAGAAATTAAGGGGAATTAAATCCCCTAAAATTCGGCAAAAGAAAATTAAGGGAGTGAACTCCTTGAGACCACCGGATCACGATGGATCATTCTAGATTCATTAGGAAATACCAGAAATTGGCTTCAAAAAGAGATGAGAATCACTGAATATAAGGGAAAAATCCCTACCCGCAATGGGGCGTTCGACGACCGGAGGAGGAGAGGGCCCTTCCGTCGCAGAGGTTGTTGCCTCTTTACCTGCTTGTCTTTTTGGAGCCATGGAAGAACTGAAAAGTTTTGAAAATCTCAATGAAGAAGGAGGAGAAAGAGATTTGTTTTCTCTGAAAATTTAAAGAGAAGTTAATTCTCCTTCTTTCAGCCCAATCGGACTTTTATAGGCTTAAAATTGCCTAACTTCGCCTCCTCAAAAGGAGCGCAGGCAGTCGTTTCAAACTAATTTGAAACGGCGCCTAAGCGCCTTACCGAGAAATCTTGCTTCAGCCCCGCCAAGGGCTAACTCCGCTGTAAGTTCAACGTTGATCTCGCGCGACGCTTAAGTAACTTCGCTAAAAGACTAGCCTTAGCTTTCCTAAGAGCTCATCTCTAGCTCGTGAAAATCTCGTGCTACTTCGCTAGAAACTTGTTCCTGACTTAGTTGAAAATCTGCCTTCAGCTTCGCTGGAAGCCTAGCTCCACTAAGAGTTTTCCTTTCCTCCTAAGGAAAAGACTTATCTAAGCTAGTCCATTCCAAGTATTTTCGAAATGCAAAGGGAAAGCAAGGAACAACTAGATAAGAAAATATTTTTATTGATTTTAAAGTGAAGATACATTGATATTACATCAAGATTGTCTTTCATACAACAGAATCATTACTGTCCTATCTACTTTCAGGGTGATGACCATCCCAACTGGACACGAAAGGTCTTCCTCCTGCACAAGGCCGTAATCCTTCGCTTAATGGCAGATTTTGCCATCAAGAAGCTGGATCTTCTTTGATAAAAATGGCAAGAGATTAATTGCCATCTAGTAGCTGGATCTTCTTTAATGAAATTGGCAAGAGATTGATTGCCATCTATGAGCTGGATCTTCTTTGATTAAAATTGACAAGGAATTGATTGCCACCAGAAAGCTGGATCTTCCATAATCAAAATTGGCAAAGAAACGATCTGAGACCTTTTGATGACTTCCGCCTTCCCGAAGTGGATCATCTCAGATAATCGACTACCGGCCCCTTCCCAAAATGGATCATCTCGGATAAGCGACTGCCAGCCTCTTCTTGGAACGCGCATCAGCTGCTCCAGTATGTTCCTCGTGCTTATGATCAAAGCTTCAATTTGAAAATCAAGGGGCAAGTTTTTGGTCTTTTTCATCAAGATGAAGAAATGGGGAACATAGTTCACTACAATGCAAACAGAAAATAAGTTAGCATTAAATAAAAAAATACAAGGGGAAAAAGACGGAATGCGAAGTCAAAATTCTCTGGGCAAAGCTATCCAGTTGTACCTGAAGATGGATTCCAGCTAAGCAGAGGATAAACCTCGCTTGCACAGTAATGATAGGCTAGCTTAGCATAAGTCAAGTCTTAACCCACCCAAGGCAATTAGACTAGAGAAGCCTCAAAAGGACCAAGTCCTAGCCTCGCCTATATGGCTAAGCCAGACTGGCCTGGAGGGGCGCAGTCTTGATCCCACCTATATGGCAAGACTGGCTCAACCTTGAAGAGGCCAAGTCCTAAACCTCGCTTATATGGCAGACTTAACAGATCAAGGCAGGAAATCTGCATAGGAAGCTCTTCGTCTGATCAGGCAAGAATGCTAGCTTCACCGAGAAACTTGAAAATAGGGTTAAAAGCCTTATCTGAAAATCAGCCAAATGCGAAGCAAGGGAATTTAATTCCTAAGATAGCTGATGAAGCTAAGAAAATTAAGGGAGATAAACTCTCTAAAAGTCACTGGATGATCGAGGCTCACCAATTCTTGATTGGATAATAACCAGAGTGAGAGTCCCCACTACTTTAGGGACCTCAGTCTCCTTGCTTGAGCAATGGGGAGAGATCATGAACAAACCTCCCAAGAAGCGGGGAGTATGTTTCTTTGAGAAGAACTATAAAGTCCTATTTATAGCCTCGTGGCCTGACTACGTGCCACCACTTCAAGCTTGGAAGCGTGGGCGAATTTAATGCATTCAAGTGCTTGGCCTTGAAGAAAGGAAATAGTCTCTCTCGGAATGCGCACGAAGTTATTTGAACTTCGGAAAAGGGAATAATCTCCCTCGTTAATACAAGAGAGGATATTCTAACCCTGAAAAAGGGAACAATTCCTCTCGTAACTCCCAAAAAGCAGTTAGCCGCGGGAACAGAGCATCACTCCATCACAGCGAGCGCGAGGTTAACACTCATGTTCCAAACCAGTTTGAAGCGAAGCTACTTCAGGAAGCTCAAAGGTGAAGCTACCCAGAAGAGCGAAGCTACCCAGAAGCAGACTTACAATTTCTTGGTGAACCTATTCCAACCCGAAGGCGGGGTTAAAGGCGAAGTTGAACTCAACTACCAAGGCGACATTCACATTCACATACCATTAATCAAAATAGTTTAAAGTATTTCAGGATCTGACACCATCCATTGGCAGATTCACAAAACTTTGAAGGGGGTCTTGTTGACACTCGAAAAGACGGAACTCCGCATTCATCTTCAGCCAGTATGAACAAACGTCTAACTTATTAACATCTATAAAAGATAAGTCAAAGACAAGCTGATGCCAGAGGCAAGGCAGCAACATGGACATTACTAATCCAGTAAAGCAGATAGTAAGTCAAAGTTGCCTTTGAAGAAGATCTGAGCAGCCTAGAGACACTAAGTTAGCTTGATTATAGTCTCACATGAGCCCAAGGGATGAGCATTGCATGAGATGCTAAGTTTGCTTAGCTCCACAAGAATTTTATCATAACTCTGTCATGGGCTAACTTATAGCTTCGCCCTAGAGTTTTTCATAACTCCGCAGAAAGCTAGCTAACAGCTTCGCTAGATGCTCTGCGAGCCACAAAAGGCCAACTTATAGCTCCGAACGAGCTTACTCCTAGCTTCGCCAGAAGCTTCCCTTAGCTCCGCTACGAGCTTATTGGATTAGCCCCACTGCGGGCCTTTTATGGTCACCTTTGACCAATCAAATCTCCAGATGAGATCATTTTGATTGAGATCAATTTGGCAGTTGCTTGCCATGATCTTTTGACTCTCCCAATCAGGTGAGACGATCAGAGGAGATCTCTCAATTAACTAGAGAGGATCAAGGGAATATCCCTCATTTAGCATAGCGGTCAAGGGATTAGCCCTACATGCTAATCCTAACTTCACAAAAGCTGTTTCTAGCCTCGCGGCGAGGCTACTTTCTAGATGCAAAACAGATTGACTCCATCTGTTTCCAGATTTTTCAGGGCTATTATACCACTATTTTCCCTATAAATAGCCTACCAAGAGCACACGAAGGAAGGAGGGGGGCAGGAGAGAGGAGAGACAGGTAAGGATAGAAAGGAGATGGCTCGAGAAGCAGAATCCCTAGAAAGAGGGCTCTACCGATTCTTTGTTCTCCGATTCTCCGAACAAGCGAGAAGGGAGCCCTATTAGGAGGCAGTTCGATCATCTGATCGATCGCATCATCAAATGGATAAAGTGATCGTGCGCTGATCAGATTCTTACCGGCACATTTTTCTAGAAATCTCAGAGGAGATCTACTTGTAAATTTCTTTTTTGCTTTCTGTAAAGAAATACTTATAATTTCCACTCCTCGAACACTTTTTTTTGTAAGTTTTCCTTACTCAAATCTATGGAAAACAAAAGCACTAGCTATAAGATAGCTCTCTCATGACGTCAATGAATGGTACACTGCATATAACTCATGTTCATATATAGACCACTTTTGACGTGCCTCATTCAACTTTTCATTGAGAAAGGCAATGAGTCTCTTTTTTTTTTGCGAGAGTACTACTTCGATTCCCACTCCGCAAGCATCACACTTTACCTCAAATACCTTCTCAAATTTAGAAAAGCTAAGACGGGGCGTAGTTAGCTTCTCCTAATGAGTGCAAAAGCTCTCTCAGTTTGTCAGTCCAAACAAAAGACCCTTCTTCTTCAAACAGTCTGTCTTAGGTGCTACCAAGGTACTCGAATTGCGGATGATTCACCGGTAGAAAGTGGCTAACCCATGGAAGCTCCTTACTTCAGTAGCACTCTTTGGTGCAGGCCAATCTCAGAGTGCCCTCACCTTCTCTTTGTCCACATGGATCCCTTGTGAACTAATGATGAATCCTACGAATATCAGACTTGGCAATCTTGAAATTGCTCTTCTTTAAGTTAATGTATAGCTCATTTGCTTGGAGAACAGAACACTTCCCGTAGATGCTGCAGATACTCGGTCTCGCTAGAACTATAGATAAGGATGTCATCAAAATAGATAACTACAAACTTGCCCAAGAATGGTTTAAGCACTTGGTTCATCACCCTCATGAAAATGCTTGGTGCATTGGATAGTCCAAAAGCATGACCATCCCATTTGTACAGTCCTTCTGAAGTCTTGAACGCCTTCTTCCATTCATCTCCCCGCTTAATGCGAGTCTGATGGTAGCCACCCCTCAAATCATCTGTGAAAATATGCAAGATTCTCCTAATCGATCCAACATATCATCAAGGTCAGTTATCGGGAATTGATATCAGATAGTGATCTTATTGATGGCTCAGCTGTCTATGACATGCGCCAGCTTACATCCTTCTTTGGTGTCAAAGAGCTGATATTGTGCATGAACTCATGCTCTCTCTAATGTGTCCCTTATAAATCAGTTCTTCGACCTTCTCCCTTAGAGCTTCACTCTCCTTTGGATTCATTCGATAGTGTAGGAGGT